>NTHP01000125.1:1099846-1111974 GCA_003416845.1 Oplegnathus fasciatus | reverse complement strand
CACACACACACACACACACACACACACACACACACACTCTCAGAGCGGACAGAGGAGCAGAGTCCACAGAGGAGAGAGTGAAAGACTGTACGTGCAATAAAACCCATGAGTAAAAAGCCAATAAGAGTTTCTTATCAAAACGTCTGTTCAACAAGCACAAACTTGCCGCCGTTCCCATCCGCCGTCTGCACTCAGCCAAAGATTGTTTATCAGGTAAAAGAAGCACCACTCTGTCACACCACTGCACAATCGCGTGCTTTTGTAGTTGCAACTGCTCCAAGAGAGTGAGGGGTCTTCTCTTGTAAAACCATCAGCTGATCGCGCCACGTCGGTACTGATAAAACGGTAAAACCCCAACCCTAATTTCAAAGCCTAAAAAGAATTAGTAGACTCTGCTAGAAAAGGGATGCATTCATTAAGCACAATACACCCTTGTCCTTTGGTAGGTTCCAAGCACATCTTATGTTTCAAAATTCTTTAGTAGAAAAATGTTGTTTAAAATGTTTTTAAAAAAAAGATTAATAACATGAATATTATTTCTTCAACAACAACAACAAAAAGACTGTGCCCATTAATTTTCATCTGTGCCCCTGAAAATAAATGCAAGTGTGGAGCCCTGACAGAAATGCCAAAGACACACTTGAATGTTTGAGGTAGTTTAGAAACAGCATAGTTTGTCCACCAGAAAGGACTAACAAGACTTTTCCTCAAGCGCAAAATTGCACATCATGGTCACAATTCTTTAAAAAAAGAAATTTAATTGAAGGGATGATTTATCAAAAATGTTTGCTGTGTGTATCTGCAAAACACAAACAACTACAACAATGATCGGGCTATAGTTCTGACTACGGCTCTTGCAAAACTTCTGCTAGGCCGTCATCTGTCTCGGCACTGGGTTGTGTTATGAGTGCACAGCGTAATGCATTGTTGGATTGACAGATTAAGGAAGTCGTTCACTCCAATAGTGGCTGAATGACTGACGGATTTGAGACCTCCTACGGCCGCTGGATACCTTTGCTGACACATGATATGAAGAAGGATTTTACTTCAACTTTGCATAAAAAAATGTGCCTTCAGAGCAAACTGGAATGTAGACGGCAGGACCAACTACTAACTTAAAAATGTCTCATTTTTTTGTGAAAAAGGAGAGAAATTTTACGTTACGTTTCGCTGCTAAAAGTTTGATAATTACAACCCAATGAATTCTACAAATCCATGATCATTAAATTATCCATCTGGCTTTGTTCAATGAGGAGCAGTGCCACTTCACTTCAAGAAAACTGATGGCTCCATCTGGAGGTGGGCAATGTGTGNGGGGGGGAAGAAACAGCTCAATAAAATACCTGAGAAAGATGGGCGCACAGATTCACACAGAAAAGTAAGTCTGGCTACTTGTCCCCACATGGCACAGACATGCAATACTCCCAGAGCATTCACAGGTGGAGGTGCAATGTGGGAAACTTCACTCTCTGGATTCAGTATTTGCAGAACTGGTTATGCATAATTATAGCAATATTATATTTAAGCTTTAATTTTACTTTAAATTAAGTAACAGGGGGGTCATCCTTTTGAATAACCCAGTTCCAGCTTTCACAAGACAGCAGCCTGAAAAGAGGCACTTCCAAATACATGCCCCTGTACTGTATGTATATGTAGCCCTATATGTTGCTCAGTCTTCCTCTCATCGCCGTCCAACAGGGATATTGCAAACGTGTGTGCAGAGACAGGAGCAGATTTGAACACTGCAACGCATCCCTGCACAACACTTCAATGTGCGGCAGCAGCTAGCATAGCGTTAATATTAGTGTATGTCTGTGAATTGCACATGATGCGGTCTCCCGGGTAGACCTTCACAGGCACCACTGACAGGGTAAAGCTGAGGTAAGATGACAGCCATAAATCCCACTGTCGCGCTTCATACACACACGCTAATTTCTCAACGCTTACACAGGTTCAAGCACATATTTTGGTTAACCAGGGACGTAATTTGGACCGGTGAGTCCCCCCACGTCTGCGCTGTCCTGGAGGATTACCAGCCTAATATTACATAAACACAACCGGAACCCAAATCATATTAGCAACCCCGTTTGTTTCATCCTCCGCAGCCCCAAAATAACACGCTAACAGCCTACTCACGGTTCGTGTTGTAAGGTAAAGTTAGGATTTCCGGATACGCTGAAATCTTCTCCGCCACTTCACTTCAAAACACAGATGACTGTTTTCCTCCGTGTCGTCGCTGGCGTTGGAGAAAAATGAACACAGGCTGAGAGCGGTTGTACACTCGCATGTACTGCAGTGTTCACGGGCTGCTGTCGGCCCTCTTCTTCCCCTTCACAGTTTGTCGCGGTCGGTAAAGGAAGCGGTGCATTACCGCCGCCGTGTGGTGCGGAGACGGTACAGGTCGGTCAGGCCGGGCTTAACGACAAGTTACCGTTAGTGCGACTGACTTCCGCTCAAGATTTTTAGAATAAAACCGAGAAAATGAAATAGAGAATTTATGCTGCAAGGGTGCACGGTGAAAATAAAAAACGGGGAATTCAAGGACACCAAGCTGTTTCAATGATTGTAGCATGTTTTCATTAAAATTATTCTTATTTCTATATTTTTTTATCATCACAAATTTCTATTTTAGTCTTAAATCTGGTCTGCATAAAGCACTTTATGTAATAACATTGAGATATAACATGGATAAGAAAGATGCAGGTACAAAATACAAGACAACGAAGCTTTCAGTGTTTTAGTTATACTTATTGGCAAAACTGAAGACTGTCATCTTTTATGGCTGTTTGTTCTAAAAATGTATTTACAAGAAATATGGTGCGAATATTTCACATGATTATGTTGACTTTTAACTTTATCACTGACGCAAGTTTGTGTTTTACAAAACATATAAAAGATAAAAATAAAACACACCCAGAGAATACCTGCAAAAATGTTCAACAACAGGGATAACTGCAGTTAGGCCATTAGCACAATCCAAATAATATAAATATGCCCTATGAACATTTTTAGAGTACAGTACAATTTACACCTAAAATAGGCACTTACTTTAGTACTTATGTCTATGACAGATAGAAAAAATTCCACACATTTTAATTTAACAACATGCAAGCTTTCAGTTAAAATCATATGAAGCAAACATTTGCTGACATCTACATGTGCAGAGTTTCTGTTATGCTTTGCATACAACTTCATATATACACTCAGGATTTCACATGACTCCAACATCATCGCCAAGACTATAACTCTGAGAGAAGAGACACACATTATTTAATTTGAATATTAACAAAACCCAGAATTCTGTTTCGAATTTTGGTCAATTTAAAACCATAAATTAGAGGATTCATAATAGGAGGTATGACAAGAAATTCTATTGCAATAAAGTTTTGAAGGGTTTGAGGTAAATCTTTTGTACCATACCGAATATGCATGATATCAAGTAGTATGGTCACAAGAAAAATGAGTAAGGAGGTTATATGTGGCACACATGTTTGCATGAACTTTGCCCTGTTTTCTATAGAATTCACACATGTTTTAATGACATACATATATGACCATACAATGAAAAAGCCATGAAATACGTAAATAATTATTGTAATGTATGCGACTATGTTGTTCACAATAGTTTCAGCTGGGAAACAAGCAAGTGTAACAATAATCCAATTCACACAAAAGAGTCTGGCAATATATGTGCTGCATAACTTCAATCTAGATGTTAGAAAAATATTTGTACCTATAATGCAGAAAGGTGCTAACCAAGAGAAACACACTAACTTAACAAGTCTTTGCTTTGACATGATAGAGTGGTACTCCAGTGGTCGACATATAGCCACATACCTGTCACATGCCATTACTGAAAGAATAGATAGATCACTGCAGGCAAATGAATACATGACTAGAGCCTGAACAAGGCATCCAGAATAAGAGATAACATGAACAGGAGAAAGCAGATCCCAGAGAAACTTGGGATAGAAACCTGTTGTACCATAAAGTCCATTCAAGCAAAAAGTGCACAACAGAATGTACATTGGTTCATGCAGGTTTTTATCCAAGATGATGGTCACAATAACAGAAACATTTACTAAAAAAATGAAACAGTAACACAGTAAAGTGAGAGAAAAGAGAGTAAATCGGTGGTTCTTTGTTTCATTTAAACCTGAAAGGAAAAACATTAGAGAAACATTATCCATCGTAGCAAGAAAGCTTGTTTTTCTTTGTTTTTTCCTGTGAAGGGTAACTCAGTCCCAAACAGTGTCTTTCTTGTTCTCTCTTGTCACTGTTATTAATGTCTTGCCTGACTACATCAAAAAGCGAGCTGGGAATTCCAACCAACCAATCAAGGGTCCAGAAGATTTTTCGTATTTTATCACCAAGTCGCAATCTTTAAGCACTGTACAAAGTAAAAAAAACCAAAACAATAAAGCCCGAAGGCACTTGGAGAGTGGAATTTTCCACCAACATTTTTTCAACGTCCTTTTGTATCCAAAAAAATATGTGATTACATCATCACATGAAGAAATTTGACAGTACAGTGTTTGGATTTGAAATCAACTCTATTTACACCACTTTAATAGTCATGGATGATTAGTATAATCTAGTTATGAATCTTAGCTCCAGATTACCAAAATCTGATTTATGGTTACATTTTCATGGCCTGTCCTCCTGACAACTGTACCAACAGGCATGGTTGAATTTTTACCAGACATCACTTGCTTGAATCTTTTTATTCAATAGCAATTTGAATATGAACTCAAAGATTTTGTCATGGTAATGAGCAGTGGTCAGAGCTAAACTAAGCACCCATGTTGATTGTACTATGTAAGAATCAGCTTTGCATTCTTTTACTTTACATATAGTACAGTATATTGCAATCAAGTGTAGGCTGAGCAAGGTAGCCCATCCGCCCTTCTCGCTAAACACGTCCTCCATATGTTCCTGGAAGATCCCAAGGCGTTCCCAAGCCAGATGGAATATGTATCCCTCAAGCATGTTCTGGGTCTGCCTTGTGGTCTTCTCCCCGTCGGAATTAACTAGAAGCAGTAGGCATGAAGGAGGTATCTAAATCAAAATCCTTTCAACTTGAAGGAGCAGAGGTTCTACAGAAAGTTCCCTCCAGATGTCTGAGCTCCTCACCCTATCTTTAAGGGTGAGCCAAGTCACCCAATGAAGAGTAACATGACCTCAGACTTGAAGGTGCTGACTGTCATCCTGTTAACCCACACTGGAGGTCACAGTCAGATGATGCTGGGAATGAGTCAAGTCAAGTCAAGTCAGTTAATTTATAGAGCATATTTGAAAACAACAAATGGTGACCAAAGTGCTTTACAGATAAATTAAAATCAAATAAAAACAAAAATAAAAGGAAATAAGGATAAAATATATTGATAAAATCATAACACAAACAGCATTGCACAAACAACAAATATAGAGTGTGGTCAGGCATGTCTTCATGATGACAATTAAGACGTTAAAGAAAAAAGATGGGTCTTTAGATGGGTTTTAAAGGTGCCAGTGGAGATCTAATTGTTAGCGGCAGACTATTACACAATTTATGGCCAACAACTGAAAAAGCTCGATCACCTTTGGTTTTTAACTGGGTGCGGGGAATGAAGAGCAGTGATTGGTCCCCTAATCTGAAGTGTTGTCTGTCATTGTTATCTGTGATCAGGCCCACCACAACTGTGTCGTCAGCAAACTTGACAATGGTGTTTGAGTCGAAAGTGTCTACACAGTCATGTGTGTACAAGGAGTACAGCAGGGGGCTCAAACCGCAGCCCTGGGGAGCTCCAATGTTAAGGATGAGGGTGGATGAGGTGTGTCCACCCACCTTCACCACCTGAGGTCTGCCTGTCAGGAGGTCAAGGACCCACTTGCACAGTGAGGTGTTTAATCCCAGGTCCTTGAGCTTTGTGACAAGCCTGGAGGGAAGTATGGTGTTAAATGCTGAACTGTAGTCAATGAACAGCAATCTCACATAGCTCCCTCTCTTGTCCAGATGGGATAGGGCGGTTTGGAGGATGTGTGCTAGGGCATCTTCCGTTGATCGGTTGGGACGGTAGGCAAACTGTAATGGGCCCAGTGTGTTGTAGTGTTGTAGTGAGGAGCAGATGTAATCTTTGACCAGCCGTTCAAAACACTTAATCACTACAGAGGTGAGTGCCACTGGGCTGTAGTCATTCAGGCAGGCTGGACTTGTTTTCTTGGGCACAGGAATAATGGTGGACTTCTTGAAGCACGTGGGTATGACAGACTGAGCCCAGGACAGGTTGAATATCATTATGAACACTGGCGCTAGTTGGCCAGCACATAGTTTGAGGACCCGCCCACTGATACCATCTGGTCCTGCTGTTTTCTTAGTGTTCACATGCTTGAAAGCCCTCCTGACGTCATGCTCAGAAAGGGTGATAGGTGTAGAAGGTGCACCCGCCCATCCATTAACCTCTGCTTCAGCTGATTTTGCATGTTGGCTGCTGATGGCCTCAAAGTGAGCATAAAAGTTGTTTAGCTCATTTGCAGCAGCACTTGACAAGGAGGGGTGGGGGGTGGGCTTGTAACCTGTCATAGTTCTTAGACCTTGCCACATGCTTCTGGGATTGCCCTCCTGGAATTGTAGTTCCACTTTCTTCCCGTAGTCCCTTTTGCCTCCTTTACTGCTCTTCTTACATTGAAGGTTGCTCCTTTATAATTGTCCATGTTTCAAGACTTCAGCCCTAAGTTGTCGGCTGTAGTGCGTGTGTTTATGGCTTCCTGGATGGTTCTAGTAATCCATGGTTTCTGGTTGTGGCATGATTTAAGTGTAGTTTTGGGAACAGTTGCTTCTGTTGTTTTACAAATTAAATCCACCACAGAGTCAGTGAGTCCCTTGATGTCATTGGTGATGTCGACGGTGGCGTCCTGGAACGTGTTCCAGACTGCGTCATGTAGTGCAGTCTGGAGGGCAGCCTCTGATTGGCCTGCCCATTTCCTGACCTCACGTGTCACTGGGGGCATATGCTGTAGTTTGTTTACATACTTTGACCTCAGCAAGATGGCTTCCTGAATGCGGGTAGAGATTCTGCTCTGTAGCCGTGATCCAGAGTGTTTATTCCCTTTGTGGTGCAGTCAATGTGTTGATGGAACTCAGGCATAACTTTCTTGAGGTTAGCTTGATTGAAGTCTCCAGCAACAATGAGTGCAGCATCAGGATTACTGGTCTGTGAGCGGTTCAAGTCTTTTCAAAGATCTGACAGGGCAGCCTCTGTACTCGCCTGTGGAGGTATATAAACTGCTGTGATAATGACCGAAGTAAATTCTCTTGGTAGAAAATGCAGTCTGCATTTGATTGTCAGTAGCTCCAGATCAGGTGAGCAGGAACAGGATAGCGTTTTAATATTTCCACTGTCACACCAGTCCTTATTCACTATAAAGCACACGCCTCCTCCTTTTTTCTTGCCAGAGTCCTCTGTTCTGTCATATCGATGTCAGATTCTTCTTCAGCTTGATGGTTCTTTGGTTGGTGCCATGACAGTCACAGATGATCTTCTGACCACCATTTCAAGCAACCACCTCTGCAATGGAGGTTTTTCACATGGCCCACTCAGATTCCATGTCCCCAGCTTCTCCCAGGATGCAGGAAAAATTCTTCTGGAAGTGAGAGTTGAAGACCTCTCGAACAGGGGCCTGGTGATCAGTTGACAGCTCTCTTCCTCTCTTAACCTCAGTGTCCAAGACATATGGCCACAGATATAAACAATGACTACAAAGTCGATCATTCAGCTTAAGTTGTTCAGGTACCAGGTGCACTTATAAACCAACTCAAGTTCGAACATCCATTATTATGGACAATCCATGACTAGCACAGAAGTTCAATAACAAATCATGACTCTGGTTCAGATCAGACCCCACCCAGAGACCCCAAGAAGGCCAAATACTCCAAACTGCTGTTCAGTGGAGTCAACAGTCAGAGCCTCCCTCTCAGATACACTCAGTCACATTGAGGCAACTCTCTTGTTCTCCCAAGAACACTCCAACACAGCAGCACTCAGATGTAGGGTCCCTGGGTATCCACACAAGCCTCCTTTTCCACAACTTCAAGAAAGGAGAGAGTCCTTTCCAGCTGTTTGGTTTCATAGCCAGCCTATGCTTTGATGTGAGGCCAGCTACATCCAATTGGTACTGCTCTACCTGCACCAGCTCCGACTCCGTTCCCACCAGATAGGTGACATTCTACATCCCTATAACCATTCTTTGTACCCTAGGGTCAACAAGTCAAGACATCTTTGTCTGCCTGCCCCCAAATTGGCAGGCTGTCCTTATAATGACTCTGATGAAGGCCACAAGTTGAGTGTTGCTGGAGATTTGACCTCTTCAGGCTATCCTTAAGTCCAGCCTTGCAAGTGGCGGGCCCACAAGGCAGTCGCCCCATGTCATCACTTCAGGCTGAACTCGGGCCCCTGATTTACAACAGAGCTTCCCTTGCAGGCCTAGTGTGCAAACCCCTCCACCAGGTTGACGTGGCGATTCTTGTATGGTGGGATGTTGGGGAGACAGAATGCACATGGCAATTAGTGAAGATGAAATACAAAAACACATTTTAAATAGATATGACATACAGTATTTTGCTCATAGGCCTATGATTGATGCTTCCTAGGCCAGTTATAAATTCTTACCTGAGATTCATGGCATGGTTATACAGTTGACTATAACCAATCATAGCTTGCCTTCTGAAAAACTCGCATGAAGTACATATGTGATTGGGAAGGCAATGCCAGGAACCAACTTCACAACCTGACAGCACCAGTACAAGATGAAAACACCAGTACAAGATCCAAACTTAAAGCACGCCTACAACTCGGGTGATTTGGAGGAGTACAGGAAATCCAGCGCTCCAGAGAGCTATTAGAAGTGCTAAGAGACAATATAGGGACAAAGTGGAGTCTAACTAGCAGGGCTCCAAAACCAGAAATATGTGGTCTGGACTAAGACCCACCACAGACTACAACAGGAAAACCAGCAGTGCTGAGATAATGTCTACATCTCTCCCAGATGAACTGAACACCTTCTATATACGCTTTGAGAACAACTTCCCAGCTGAGAAGGTACAAAAGGCCCACGACCCCTGCCCACTGGTCATATCCAGGGCAGATGTGTGCAGACCCTTAAAAAGGATTAATCCACACAAGGCATCTGGACCTGATGGCATCCCTGGCCAAGCTCTCAAAGTGTATGTTTTTCAACTGGCAGATGTCTTCACAGACATTTTCAACCTGTCACTGCCCCAGTCTGTAGATGTTTCAAGACAACCACCATTGTCCCTGTCCCCAAAAAGTCCAAAACCCTCTGCCTTAATGACTACCGCCCGGTAGCACTCACCTCCACCATCATGAAATGCTTTGAGCGGTTAGTCAAAACATTCATCACCTCCTCCCTCCCTGATTCACTGGACCCACTTCAGTTTGCATACAGACCAAATAGATCTACGGACGACGCCATCGGCCTAGCCCTCCACTCTGCCCCATTGAGCAGAGGAACACATACAGTATGAATGCTGTTCATTGATTATAGCTCAGCATTCAATGCTGTTGTACCTTCCCAGCTCATCTTCAAGCTCCGAGATCTGGAGCTCAACACCGCCCTGTGTGACTGGATTCTGACCCCAGGCCATACAGATAGGGAGCACCACATCCTCCACCCTGACCCTCCACCCTGTGTCAGCTCTTCCATCTTGGAGCTCAGCAGGGTTGATAAGTTGTCTCTCCTCAGGGTCTTTCATTTGTTTGGCAAGGTGTCGCTCTAATTCATTATCGTCATTATCGTTCATTATTGTCATTATGGAGAAGAACATATGCAGCAATTATGTGACATGAACTTTCTGACGTGATTGAAAGTTGAATCTAACCAGTTGTTACAAAAGCGAGCAAGACGTGTGCCAAATCTCCTCTTGAAAACGTAAAATACAGGAGTATATGTAAATAAAAGAAGACGATTAAATCACTTGCTACTTTGATTGAGCGAAAATGAAGTAATGTAAATGTCAAATGTCAACTGCAATTTCAACATGGAAAAATGCACTTTTAGCTTAATTTAAACAGGAAAAGGAAGCTTAGATATGAAAGGTAGAAATGGAACTGAAAATTGTAATAATCTACAGAGCAAACACTCTTTCCTCTGACTATCCCACTGATTTGAACAAAAGTTTCACTGATGAACCTATACACTTAGGCTCTTTCAACTGACCTGATAGAGCATGCCTCCATCAAAGCTACTAAAATAATGCTGAATTGTGGTTTACAGTCAACATTTAGCAGTGAAGGACTGTCCACATGCCCTGGTGTTCTTGAGTCAATTTTATCATAAGACAAAAATAATATTAAATTAAAACTTTGAAAACCAATGAAAAAAGAAGTTATCAGGTTAAGGGATAGATGAACAACAAAAAGAATATTGGGTTTCAGCCAGCGTCTTAAAAGATGAAGATTTCAAAAGTGTCGAAATCTTTGACCATAATTTTGCTAATCATAAATCGCTTGTTAAAAACAACAATATGGCCTCCACCATGACCTGTGACCGTAAAGTTTATCTCTTTTATAAAGGTGGAATGTGATCCAGAAACTTGACTTTTCTCAGCTGAAACATAAAGGCGTTTACTTTGAAAATGTAGATAAAGAATTACATATTTTGTTATGCAGCCCAAGACTGGTGCATATCACTCCTCTGCCTTTGACCTTCTTGTCATACAAATGTTTTGTTTCTTCCAGATAGCCAGTTCACCTGTGTCTTATTTGACAGGTTGAATATTATATTCTATTTAGTTATTCTTTCTATTTTTGGCATGTCTATCTTTTTTCCTTTGTGCATGTACAGTCTCAAAAGTAAAGTAACTGAAAAGTATGCTAAAAAGATATTGAGAAGTTTCAGGTTGTGTATTGACATTCATTTCATTCTTAAATGCAATGAGGCAAACAGGGAAGTGACCATCCAAAATGCATTCAGTGCAAAGTGCAAAGATATTTAGTGCAAATCATTTGGTTTACAAGGATCATCTGAGCTATGCACACAAATAATTAAAAACTGTACAATTGCATAGACCATTAGCTAAAAGCAACGTAACTGAGCAAAAATATGCCCTATGCTAAGTTCATATTTCAAAGTACAAAAGAAATGCTATTGGGCTTACACCTTAACTCTTAGGGATAAAGAATAAAAATTCCAAAGAAAACACAAATTTGAATTTCATAAAATCCAACCTCTTCTGACTTTTCTCAAGGCATAAATATGAAAAGCTTGGAGATTTAATTGTACAGTGTAAATTTAAAATAAGCGCATTAATATATGCCTTGGAGTTTCCTTACCATGTAAGACAAAAGTCATTTAATTTTGAAAGTAAAATAACCCAGAATTCTGTTCCGAATTTTAACCAATTTAAAACCATAAATGAGAGGATTCATAATAGGAGGTATGATAAGAAATTCTATTGCAATAAAGTTTTGAAAGACTTGAGGTAAATCTTTTGAACCAAATCGCATATGCATGACATCAAATAGTATTGTCACAAGAAAAGTGATCAAAGAGGCTATATGTGGCACACATGTTTGCATGAACTTTGCCCTGTTTTCTATAGAATTCACACATGTTTTAATGAGATACATGTATGACCATAAAATAAAAAAGCCATGAAACACGTAAATAATTATTGTAATGTATGCAACTATACTGTTAACAATAGTTTCAGCTGGGAAACAAGCAAGTGTAACAATAATCCAATTCACACAAAAGAGTCTGGCAATATATGTGCTGCATAACTTCAATCTAGATGTTAGAAAAATATTTGTACCTATAATGCAGAAAGGTGCTAACCAAGAGAAACACACTAACTTAACAAGTCTTTGCTTTGACATGATAGAGTGGTACTCCAGTGGTCGACATATAGCCACATATCTGTCATATGCCATCACTGAAAGAATAGACAGATCACTGCAGGCAAATGAGTACATGACTAGAGCCTGAACAAGGCATCCAGAATAAGAGATAACATGAACAGGAGAGAGCAGATCCCAGAGAAACTTGGGGTAGAAACCTGTTGTACCATAAAGTCCATTCATGCAAAAAGTGCACAACAGAATGTACATTGGTTCATGCAGGTTTTTATC
>NTHP01000125.1:1064709-1090341 GCA_003416845.1 Oplegnathus fasciatus | reverse complement strand
AAAACCTGAAGGTACTTGGACAGTGGAAGTCTGTTGAATAATTTTTATGCTTGCTGTTATGTTCAAATATATCATTTTCATCACTTAAACAATATGATTTCTTAAGAATACAGTACTGTTAGGATTTGAAAGGGTATCTGTTCTAATTTCACGGTCATGGCTGACTGTTAAAATAATCTAACTTCAGGGGCTGATTTCAGGGGATATTTTAGACTTGTCTGTAATGTTAGGCCAGTCTTCATTTCGCCCTTAGATTAGTCTAATGCTAGTTAAACTGATTTAAGACTGACTTAAGCTGAAAAGTTATCCACAATACAGTTGTCTCTCTCAAGAGTATATAAAGTTTCCCCTAACTAAAAAAANAAAAAAACTGCACGATTTTTCACAAGGGACTCTGGGGGCTTCTCCCAGGATGACAAAGAGGCATATTGTGATTACTCTTTACTGTATTTGTAAAATTTGACATGTTTACTGTCAACAGAATTTTACAAACCCGAGTTTGTCTTCTTCAGGGGCGGCAGTAGCTCAGTCCATGGCGACTTGGCCAGTTCAAGTCCAGCACAGACGTACGGAGTGTGGACTGGTAGCTGGAGAGGAGCCACTTCACCTCCTGGGCACTGCTGAGGTGCCCCTGAGTGAGGTACCAAACGCCTAACTGCCTGGGGCGCCTGACTATATTGCAGCCCCATCACTCTAAATTCTCTCCCCCATCTCTCCTGTGAGTGCATGGAGTGAAAAAATGGAATTTCCCCCAAGGGGATTAATAAAGTAATTCTTCTTCTTTAATATGTGTAGTGTAAAAGGTTTTCACCTTTAGTTAAAACAGTGTGATCACAAACATCTGCTGTTGTCTTGGCATGTAAGACACATCGTTTAGACTGTGCCCCTGCTTCTTCATTTTGCACAGTAATACAGTTTTCTCTCGTTTGCAAACATGTGCTCACACAGCGAAAACCGCTTGGTTAAAGAAAGAGAAGGAAGTGATATCGCCTTTCTGGAAATCAGGCCAGTGGCAGCAAAGTGCCAGAGAAAATGAGTGACTACTGTACCACCAGTCTAACTCAGAACTATCACACTAACTATCACTTTATGTCTGTTTTCAGAAAACCCTAAATGTAAATGGATAAGGTAAATGAAAATGAAATAAATAACCAAGGGAAACAAAATTATTCGAATATGGATCCAGTTTGCCAGCAGGGGATGCTATTTATCTGTTACAATGTGTTACATCTATGATTTCCATCTCAAATTTATGATTTGGTCCACTGATGCTGAAGGAAAACGCAGTGGCATCGATCAGGTATGATATTGGCATGATCAAGTGTGTGTATATGATGAATATTTTATTTACAATGTACAAAGATACTGACTCATTGCAATCCACTGTTTTATTTCATAATGATTTCACATGATTTAAATTTGTATGCAACTATAAAAGTTAAACAATATATTGACAACATCGTTATATCACAACAGACTCACTCTTCATCTCACCTGTGTGTGAAGCGGCGTACCGTTTTTTGTTCGTCTGTGCTAGAGAGTAAACGGTTAATGGCCGAACAAACAAAGAAAAGATAGATGACTGCAGATGATGAAATTTGGGAAGTGAGGTCCAAAAAATACACAGCAGGGTTGATCAGTTGTCTCTCCTCAGGGTCTTTCATTTGTTTGGCAAGGTTGCGACACTGGGAACCGCAGAACACAGGACTCAAACACATGACTCAGAGACAGTTGGTTTGAAGCAGAAAGAACTGTCTTTACTTAGCATAAGGTCCTGTAATCGCTGATGAAACCACAAACACACTGGACTCAAGTGCACAGCTCGGAGACAGACAGGTTGAATCAGGAAACAGTCTTTCCTTGCGCTAAGTTCGGTACACAGGCAGGCAATCAGAAGCAACGCAAACAAGTCCTGCAGGGAGTAGGCAGAGATGCAGTCGATAAAGCTAGCAGACATTAACCAGGGAACCATAAGACACTAGGAAAGACGCTGGAGCTCTTGGCACAAAGGTACGAAGACAAACAGTCACTGGGAGAGGGGAACACACAGACTAAATACACACAGGTGAGTGACTAATGAGGGGCAGGTGAAACTAATCAGGGCGGGGCAGGTAATCAGGCAGGCAGGAAACACACAAGGGCGCAAGTGTCTGAAATGAGAGGAGAGGTAAGTACACAAAATAAAACAGGAAATGTGCAAAACTAAACTAAACACAGAAAAGCCAAGACTAGGACAAGGGATGACCAAAAGGCTCTCCTTGATGTGTGCAACGTGGAACGTGGGGTGGACCTTCAGGGATCTGGGGAGCCGGAGACAAGGTCTCCAAGGTCATCAACCCAGTGGTGGTCACCACTGGGTTGATGACCTTGGAGACTGGGAATGGACCAACAAACCGGGGAGCCAGCTTATGACACTCAACTCACAGGGGGAGGTCTGGGAGGATAACCAGATTCTTTGCCCGGACCGGTACATGGGAGCGGGAAGCCGCCGGGAAGAAGGCAAGCCAATGACGAAATGCAGGGAGATGTCGGACCAGGGACGATTTGGGACAGGCAGTGTGTGAAGGAGACCAGCGGGTGGGCAATGAGAGGTCTTGTTCCGGGCGCAGACAGGACATGCCGCCACATACCCCCCCACCTCCTTCTCCATGGCCGGCAACTGGAAGCACTGTTTGATGACAAACATGATCCTCCAGACTCTGGGGTGATATGAGAGGAGTGAGGTGTGAGCCCAATGAATGACCTGTGAGCAATGATAGACAGGGACAAACAACCGGCTCAGGGGGCAGCCGTCTGGTACCTGAGAGTTATTTTGGGCCTGCTTCACGTCTTCCTCTATGGCCCACATGGCTGCCCCAACCACACAGCAAGAGGGAAGGATGTTGGTGGGCGATCTAGGAGCAGAGTCTGGGTCAAACAGTGGAGATAAGGCATCGAGTTTAATGTTCTTGCTACCAGGGCGGTAGGACAGAGAAAATTTGAATTTATTGAGAAAGAGAGCCCACCTGGCTTGTCGGGAGTTGAGTCGCTTGGCCGTCCATATGTACTCCAAGTTTCTGTGGTCGGTCCAAACCAGAAGTGGGTGCTCCGCTCCCTCCAGCCAGTGGCGCCACTCCTCCAGGGCCACCTTCACAGCACAACAGCTCCCCATTGCACATGTCATAATTCCTCTCTGCGGAGGACAGCTTACGAGATAGGAAAGCACAGGGGTGGAGCTTGTTGTCCTCAGAGGACTGCTGGGAGAGGACCGCCCCAATGCCTAGGTCCAAGGCATCGACCTCCATGCCGAACTGTTGCTGGGGTCCGGAAGTGTGAGGACAGGTGCCGAGGTGAAACTAGCCTTTAGCCTGCGAAAAGCCTGCTCAGCCTGATGAGACCACAGAAACTTGACATGGGGGGAGGTTAAGGCATGCAGAGGGGCGGCTATGGTGCTCGCGGGCCAATCAGATACTGCACTGACCCTGACAGGGTCCATCTGGATGCCGTTTTGGGAAAGGATGAAGCCCAGGAAAGCAACAGTGGAAACATGGAATTCAAATTTCTCTGCCTCAACGAAGAGCTGGTTGTCCAGGAGGTGCTGCAGAATCTGGTGAATGTGCTGAACGTGCTGAACGTGCGTCTTTTCATCGGGAGAGAAGATGAGGATGTCATCCAGATAGACGAACACAAACCTGTCCAGTATGTCCTGGAGGGTGTCACTGACTAGAGCCTGAATGACAGCTGGGGCATTGGTGAGTCCAAATGGCATGACCAGGTATTCGTAGTGACCACTAGGTGTGTTAAACGCACTTCCACTCATCTCCCTCCCTTATTCTCACTAGGTGATAAGCATTACGTAAGTCAAGTTTAGTGAAAACCTTGGCACTTTGTAAGAGTTCAAATGCTGAAGAGATAAGAGGGAGGGGGTACCTGTTTTTGATGGTTATGTCGTTGAGGGCCCGATAGTCAATGCAAGGGCGCAGCCTCTTGTCCTTCTTGTCCACAAAAAAGAAGCCTGCCCCGGCAGGCGAGGAGGAATGTTGGATGATGCCAGCAGCAAGGGAAGAGTTAATGTACTTCTCCATGGCCTCTCTCTCAGAGGCTGACAGAGAAGAGAGGCGGCCTGTACCTGGGAAAAGATGGCACAGTTGAAAGGTCGGTGAGGAGGCAGAGAAGTGGCCCGGGCCTTGTTGAAGACTTCTTTGAGGTCGAGGTAACAGGAGGGAACACCGGAGAAGTCTGGAAATCCAAGTCCGGCACAGAGGTAGACGAGGCCAGGGCCCAGGGGGAGCCACAGGTTTGGCGGTTACTGACTGAGGAGAAGGCCTCTGACGCCTCCGCTGCTGTTTCTCCAGGGTGAGTCTGGCTCTCCCCAGCTGCACGCGCTCCTCTTGGACAGCAGGGGTGCCGGAGAATCAGCAGTGGCCGAGAGGTGGGGAGGAAAGCACCACGAGGAAGAATGGGGAGCATTGGAGTGTCCCTTGTGGCTGGGAGGAGTGACTGCCGCCTGTGCCTGCTCCCTCTCTCTCTCTCTCTCTCAGGGAGACGGTTGTCGAGCTTAATGGCCAGGGCGATGAGAGAGTCTAGCAAGCAAGACGTGTGCGTGATCCGCTTTCGAAAAAGTAAAACACGGGAGTATAGGTAAATAAAAATTTAATAATTATATACTTGTATGGGTATTTTGTAAAATAGACAATTAAATCACTTGCTACTTTGAGCAGAAATGAAATAATGCCAACTGCAATTTCAACATGGAAAAATGCACTTGTAGTGAGTCAGCAAAACTTAATTTAAACAGGAAAAGGAAGCTTAGATATGAAAGGTAGAAATGGAACTGAAAACAGTAATAATTTACAGAGCAAACACTCTTTCAATCTTTGCCCATAATTTTGCTGATCATGAACCGCTTGTTAAAAACAGCAATATGGCCTCCACCATGACCTATGAACGTAAAGTTTATTTCTTTTATAAAGGTGGAATGTGGTCCAGAAACTTGACTTTTCTCAGCTGAAACATAAAGGAGTTACTTTCAAAATTTAGATAAAAAATTACATATTTTGTTATGCAGCCCAAGAATGGTACATGTCACTCCTCTGCCTTTGACCTTCTTGTCATACAAATGTTTTGTTTCTTCCAGATAGCCAGTTCACCTGTGTCTTATTTGACAGGTTGAATATTATATTCTATTTAGTTATTCTTTCTATTTTTGGCATGTCTATCTTTTTTCCTTTGTGCATGTACAGTCTCAAAAGTAAAGTAACTGAAAAGTATGCTAGAAAGATATTGAGAAGTTTCAGGTTGTGTATTGACATTCCTTTCATTCTTAAATGCAATGAGGCAAACAGGGAAGTGACGATTCAAAATGCACTCAATGCAAAATGTAAAGATATTTAGTGCAAATCATTCGGTTTACAATGAACATCTGAGATATGCACACAAATAATTAAAAACTGTACAATTGCACAGACCATTAGCTGAGAGTAACATAATTGAGCAAAATATGCAATATGCAAAGTTCATATTTCAAAGTAGAGGTAATTTGCTTTATCACCTTAAACCTTAGGGATAAAGAATAAAAATTGCAAAGAAACACAAATTTGAATTTCATAAAATCCAACCATTCTGACTTTTCTCAAGGCATAAATACGAAAAGGTTTGAGATTTAATTGCACAATGTAAATTTAAAGCAAGTGCATTAATATATGCCTTGGAGTTTCCTCACCATGTAAGACAAAAGTCATTTAATTTTGAAAGTAAAATAACCCAGAATTCTGTTCCGAATTTTGACCAATTTAAAACCATAAATGAGAGGATTCATAATAGGAGGTATGATAAGAAATTCTATTGCAATAAAGTTTTGAAAGACTTGAGGTAAATCTTTTGAACCAAATCGCATATGCATGACATCAAATAGTATTGTCACAAGAAAAGTGATCAAAGAGGCTATATGTGGCACACATGTTTGCATGAACTTCGCCCTGTTTTCTATAGAATTCACACATGTTTTAATGAGATACATGTATGACCATAAAATAAAAAAGCCATGAAATACGTAAATAATTATTGTAATGTATGCAATTATACTGTTAACAATAGTTTCAGCTGGGAAACAAGCAAGTGTAACAATAATCCAATTTGAGCAAAAGAGCCTGCGAATTAATGGGCTGCATAACTTTAATCTAGATGTTAGAAAAATATTTGTGGCCATAATGCAGAAAGGTGCTAACCAAGAGAAACACACTAACTTTAAGAGTCTTTGCTTTGACATGATAGAGTGGTACTCCAGTGGTCGACATATAGCCACATATCTGTCATATGCCATCACTGAAAGAATAGACAGATCACTGCAGGCAAATGAGTACATGACTAGAGCCTGAACAAGGCATCCAGAATAAGAGATAACATGAACAGGAGAGAGCAGATCCCAGAGAAACTTGGGGTAGAAACCTGTTGTACCATAAAGTCCATTCATGCAAAAAGNATTACAGACGTATTGTCTACCATGGTTAGGTTCCTGTGAAGAGTAACTCAGTCCCTAACAGTGTCTGGTCTCTCTTCCTGCAGTTATTAATATCTTATCTTACTACAGCAACACATGAGCTTGAAATTCAAACCAGCCAATCAACGTCATGAAAGAGCTTTCTACTTTTTTCAGTGTGTTACAATCTACTGTACAAGTAATGCATGAAATAATCAACATAAAACCTGAAGGCACTTGGACAGTGGAAGTCTCCACCAATGTTGAATACTTTTTTATGCTTGCTGTTATGTCCAAATATATCATTTTCATCACTTGAACAATATGATTTCTTAAGAATACAGTGCTGTTAGGATTTGAAAGTGTATTTATGCTAATTTCACAGTCATGGCCGACTGTCACTACAATAATCTAGCTTCAGGGTCTTATTTCAGAAGATATTCTAGACGTGAATGACTAGAATGTTAGGCCAGTTTTCATTTCACCCTTAGATTAATCTAACACTAGTTAAACTGATTTAAGACTGACTTATTACGCTGAAAAGTTATCCACCCTACAGTTGTCTCTCATTTTGTTAGCCACTCTGTCCCAGAATCAGTAACGGCCCTGTGCAGCATCATTACTGCAGTATCAGCAGGGGTTATTGTGTGCACCAACAACCACCAAGTGGCATCCGTAATAAAGGTGAAGCCCAGGAAAATGCACCTGGAATCCTCACTTATTATACATGGCAGTCGTAGTCCTACAGTACAGTTCACTTCACTGCAGAATTTTGACTTAAAAGAGGGAGTACAGCAACACGCTAGCACCACCTGGTACCAAGAACCATGGAGTAACATGCAGTAGGAAGGCAAGAAATGGACAGTTAAACTATATTCTTATAAAACAGCAGTTCGAGAATAAATGTTTGTTTTTTTGCCAAATTTATAAGAAGGCACAAATTCATAATGATTTGTTTTCGATTTCTCAAAGAATATAAAGTTTCCCCTAACTCAACATATCAAAAAAACTGCACGATTTTTCAAGTAAATCTGGGGGCTTCTCCCAGGATGACAAAAGAGTATATTGTGGTTACTGTTTCCTGTATTTGTAAAATTTGACATGTTTACTGTCAACAGAATTTTACAAACCCGAGTTTGTCTTCTTCAGGGGTGGCAGTAGCTCAGTCCGTGGGGACTTGGCCATTTCAAGTCCAGCACAGACCAGTCAGTACAGAGTGTGGACTGGTAGCTGGAGAGGAGCCACTTCACCTCCTGGGCACTGCTGAGGTGCCCCTGAGTGAGGTACCGAACGCCTAACTGCCTGGGGCGCCTGACTATGTTGCAGCCCCATCACTCTAAATTCTCTCCCCCATGTCTCCTGTGAGTGCATGGAGTGAAAAAATCCCCCCAAGGGGATTAATAAAGTAACTCTTCTTCTTCTTCTTTAATATGTGTAGTGTAAAAGGTTTTCATCAACAGTGTGATCACAAACATCTGCTGTTATCTTGGCATGTAAGACACATCGTTTAGACTGTGCCCCTGCTTCTTCATTTTGCAGGGTAATACAGTTTTCTCTCTCGTTTGCAAACATTTGCTCACACAGTGAAAAAGTGCCACAAAAAATGAGTGACTACTGTACAACCAGTCTAACTATCACACATGTAAATAAAATGAATAAATAAAATAAATAATTTCAGAACACAAAGAGGTAAAATGGGTTTGCATCCCTGCTTTGCTGGCCACTGTCTTTATGTTTGTTTTCAGAAAACCCTAAATGTAAATGGATAAGGTAAATGAGAATGACATAAATGACCAAGGGAAATAAAAGTTATTTAAATATGGTGTCAGGTCAATCCAGTGGATCCAGTTTGCCAGCAGGGGATGCTATTCATCTGTTACAATCTGTTACATCTGTGACTTCCATCTCAAATTTATGATTTGATCCACTGATGCTGAAAGAAAATGCAGTGGCATCGATCAGGTATGATATCAAGTGTGTATATGATGAATATATTATTCAAAATGTACATAATTACTGACTCATTGTAATCCACTGTTTTATTTCATAATGACTATATTTTAAACCACATTTTAAAGTAAGTGTAAAAAATAAATATTTTTACAGTAAAAGTTACTGTTTAAAATACTGGAGTACTGCCAGAAAGAGGGGGAGAGAAAATAATGGGAAGGTGGGATAGTTGAATGAAGAAATTTGTACCGTGTGTACTAATTAAAACAGTATTGCTTGTGCTATGTAGAATTCATTATAAATCATTTACATTCAGACCATCAGCCACATTATTTAAATTTGTATGAAACTATAAAAGTTAAACACATGAGCTAACAGAGTTCATGTGAATACAACTAAAACATTTATCATGAGTGTCTTTCACTTCATTATTGTGTGTGCAGGCCTGAATGAAAGCAAGGTTGATTTCCTGAACCAGTAAAGTCATAGTCCAGCCTGCTGCTGCCTGTGAGAGGTAGTGTTCACAGAAATGTTTCATGGAATAGACACATTATTTCTCAGCTGCCTCGAAAATAAAATTGACTGAGGGCATTCTCTGCAGCATCATCAGATACAGGCCACTCCCAATTTACACAAAGGCTTAATTTTAATAGCTAAAAAAACAATCCAGGGCCCCTGCACACCTGGGTATAGTTTGGAGGGTTGTGTCTTATTTATAGGCTTCCCAAAAGCCTGGAAAGCCTTGTTTTCTGCTCTGATTATATATTGTTCATTTACATTAGCATGCCAGGTTAACTAGTTACAGTAGTAACCTAGTGTTACTTTCAAGGTCAAAAGTTAGCATATCATTATGTGGGGTTGCAGGTTACATTAGAAAACATGCTGTTCGGGACTAACAGCAGGTATGGTAACAGGTGTAACACCGAGAGTTTAACACAGAGTTTAGCATAATGCTAGCAGGTCTGTAGTAAAGCATAAAACTCACAGTTGACATCAAGGCTGTGGCCAGAATTGAAAAAAGTAGAGGTTGTACACAGCAAAGCCAACTCAGACTCATACTTAGAAATGTGTCAGCAATAGCACAACCCAATACATCATATGGTTCATGTCGTACTTGGCAGGTGGACATATACTCTGACAGTAAATTTGCTTCTGTGTCATCTAAATTAACTAAGTAGTCTTATAGCAAAAATGTTTGCCTATGTCAGATACATAGATGACGGCTGTAAAGAAATCGCCCCCACAACTTGTATTAAGGATTTTGACCACAATTGTTTTGATATAAGTAAAATTTTCTGGGTGTACTAACAGGAGGATTTTTTTCAAGGGTCAAATATTGTGTCCGAAGGGTGAGTCATGATACCTCAAATAGTTTGTTAATGACTTAAACCCACAACAAGGAGTTTTTAACTGCTTATGAAACCATTTCAGTTTAATACTGATGCCTCTATATAACCTACATGAGCAAACGAGACCAACAGCGAGAAGATTGGCTATTTACAGTTATTCTTAATGCCTGTCACCGGGTGCGATTCCCTGTGAAATCAGACGAAACAAGTTATGGCACGCAGACCAGAAGAGCATATGTTTACGTTTTCCCAGGCAAAGTTTGGCAGAAAGTAGTACGTTAGAAGGAAGCAGGAGGAGATTTTTCTTCAGAGGATTTTATTTTTGACGTTATATTTTGTGGTTATGGCTGATACTTCGGCAGGAACAGCAAAGAGAAAAAGAAAAGAACTGACCAAAGGACATAAAAAAGCTAAAAGGGACAGCGATAGAGCACGGACGAAAACACGAGTCAACTTTGGTCAGTCATTCAACAGATGGAGACAATTGCAGGACTTGAAAGGATTCAAAACTGATCCTGTATTGGCCCTCTTCCTTCTAGACAGGTATGTAATATGTCTATTTTATTTATGTAATACATTGCGAGATGTGTTTTACAGTCCATGGAGGTATAACGTTAGGTCACTGTGGACATTAGCTACTGTAATACGACTGGCTTATAACAAAACATTTTATGTTGGCCTTGCTACCGAGCTATATCTTGCTGTTGGCTTATTATTATGAAGACAGCGTTCCCCATACATATGCTCTACTTGGGCGGCCCGGCACAGAGGGCTGGTGGCCCGTGGCAGCGCTGGGTCTAAACTGCGTTTTGGCAGCAATAGAAAGTTTGCTGATCCAGTGGGGAGTCAGGGCAGTCCAGGATCAGACCCCCGGTGCTGGGCAGATTGTAATATAACTTGAAAATTAGCATTTTAAAAGTTGTTTGCCAGTGTAAAATTGGTGTTGGCAAAAAGGAGGAAAGGGCTTACCAATTAAGTAATTCTCATTGAATAATTAATATAAAGAAGAGCAAAAGCATTCTGAATTTCATACAGCTCTGATTCGAGTCTCAAGCTCCTGAGTATTGTAGTATTTAGAGCCATCTGCCACACCAAACTGGTGAAAAAACATTTTATGTTACGCAAAAACTTTTTGGGGAGGCAAAGGAGAAACAACGCCTCTATCAAAACGACCTTGCGACATGTGTCTGCAGGTGCATGAAACTAAAAAAACGTAAGGGAGTTTTGAATAGCCTTAAACCAGATTAACCAGATTTATGTTTTTCTGTCAAGGTGTTCTGACAGAAGAATTGATCTTTAGCCCGTTGTTGGACTTGCTTATTCTCACCACTAGTCCGAACCTGAAACTCTGCCTGATTTAGCTACTGGTGGTTGTTCAGGAGGACTCCCTGTGGCTCTAAGGTGGATTCTGTTTCTCCTTAGAATGCCCCTGTCTGTCTCTACCAAGTATGACCATGGTGTGTTTGCAGTTCTTAATACACTTCCTGGAGCTTCCTCTGTGGTGATACACACTTTCTGTCCAAAGGTGAGCTCTGGGAGTGTTCTGGAACGGTGGTGGAGGTTGTAGTGTGCAGCTTGCTTACGCTTCCCATCCTCATCCTTCTTGCGAAAAGCCTGCAACTCTGGCCATTTAGGATCCAGCTTACTTGAAGGCAGGGGTAGTGATGTGTGCAGGTTTCTCCCCATCAGTAACTGCGCTGGTGAGAGCCCATGCTCTAATGGTGTGGTTCTATATGCCAGTAGTGCTCTGATTTGGTCAGTGTCTTTTTTCCACAGATTCTTGACAGTCCGAACAGCACACTCAGCCTCGCCATTTGCTTGTAGGTAGCAAAGACTGCTTGTGATGTGTACGAAGCTCCTCTCTCGTGTGAATGTTCTGAATGTCTCTGACGAGAACTGTGGCCCGTTGTTGGATACTACAGTCTCTGGATATCCACAATGAGCGAAAGCCTCGTTCACAGCTCGAATGGCAGCCTCAGCTGATGTGACCCTCTTGAAAATAGTCCACAATAAGCAGGTATGACTTTTTTGACCACTCAAACAAGGCCATCCCCACCTTTTGGGGACTGTGGTCTGGATCGGTGACTCTCTGTACTGTGTTCTGTGTTTCTGGTATATTTCACATTTGTCTTCTGTCTCTCTGATCTGGGCAGAGATACCCGGCCCGGCCATGGAGTTTATTCATTATCTCCCCTCTGAGTACCTGAGGTATAATGATTCTCTCCCCTTTCATGAGAAGGTCTCCTGCAAGATACAGCTCCGTTTTGACCTGCCAGTAGGGTGCAACATCTGATCTCAGTCTGCTATTCCATTAGACAGTAGTGTGCCACTGTTTTGCATATTTCATCTGTTTGTTGTGCCTGTTTGATTTCTTCCAACCGTGTGTCTGTAGCAGAGAGTGAAGACACAACAGCATCCACAAACACCTGGACCTGGACATCTTTTTCTAGTTGTAGGTCATCACAGGACGGAGTGTCGCTCAGTGGAGCTCTTGTCAATGTGTCTGTGGTGATGAGATTTTTACTTGGGACATAGACGATGTCATAGTTGTATCTTAAGAGTCTCAGACGGAACCTCAGAACTTTGGGTGGCAGATCATCCAAACCTCTGGTGCTCAACACTGGGACCAGGGGTTTGTGTGAAGTGCAGACCCTGCAGTTCTTGATGGAAAGGTGTAAAATGTCTTAGATATGCACTTGATTGCTACATGTATTATGCTAAAAGACTGAGGCTAAAGCTACATGTTCCAGCCAAAAAGTCAGAAACCGCACCAGCTGATGGTCTATGTAACTTAACAGACATATTAAACAAAGGAACAGCCTTTTTTTGGTACTGCTGGTATCAACTAGGGTTGCCACCCGTCCCGTATAATACGGGATCGTCCCGCATAGAAAAATAAAATGCACTGTCCCTTAATGAATCACTATGGAATGGATTTATCTCGTATTTTAGTGCACACACTACGTTTTCACATGCTTTTCACATGAGAAATAATAAACGAGACATAGCGGAGAAATTAAATCAGAATTCTCGGAAAAAAATGACAGGCAAGTTATCTGTGACTCAACGTAGTCGCTGCACTGGTTACGGAGACTCAGACGGTCAATTCGTGATACCCCAGACTTCCCCAGAAACAGATAAGTTGTTGTTGGCTAATATGTGTACTGTTGTTATTAGATTGTACTGTGTTTAGAGTCATCATGCGATAGTTTGCTATGCCGGGCCATTCTCCAGATACACAAGCTGACAGCTCTCTGAGGAGAGAGAAATGTAACCAATAACCCACTTGGTGAAAATTAATCTTCCAAAGGCTCGGCTACCCCATCCTTCCTGAAAGGTGGTGGACTGAAGGTTAAAATTAGATTTATTTTATCATTTATAAAATATTTATTTATTAATAAACCTCTCATGCAGGATGGGGTAGCCGAGCCTTTGGCAGATTAATGTCCACCAATGTCCAGTTGGTTAGTATTATCTTACAGCATATTATCTCCTCTTATGTGGGCATTATAAAATAAATTAACACATTTTCTCACAAATAAATGTACTGTTCACTCACCCACCATAGTGGTCTCTGTGGTCTACCAGGACATTTGCTATTTCTGAGTTTATCAGTGGGTTCTTGCTTCTTCCAAATATACCAAATAGTTTATTCTGACAGACCAAACATTTCTCCTGTCTATGATCTGATGTTTTAATCCTTAATATTACTGATGCAACTGTGCTTTACTATTATTGACTCTTTATTTCATTTACATTCATGTTGCGAGTAGCAGAGAAATTGATGCATAAAAAGCACAAATTGGTACATATTGCTTGATATTGATTTGTGTCCCCTGGGCATGGGACCACTGGCAAAGTGTCCCTTATTTTTCCACATTGGAGGTGACAACCCTAGTATCAACCCTAGCATTATGGCATTACATTAAATTACATGGCATCCAGAACCAGCTTACTTATTGAGTAAATACTACACAGTGGATGTCCCAGTCCTGACTGGGGCTTTTGCTAACGTAACCCGCAACCCCCAAAAATAATGTAGTTAACTAATGTTAGCTAATGTAATAATAAGCTGCAACTTTGTGCAATACTTTATTGTAGCTAGCTAGCCAATCATTGTTAGCTCCATGAATTGATTTAAAACTGATGATATATTTTACTTACCTTGGCTTTGGAAGTTGGCAGCTGACGTTAGAGCACACAAACACACTGTTCAATCCATTTCGGTTAACACTTTAGATTACGGCCCACATCATACAGTATATTCTTCCCAATTTACAGTGTACCAGTACAGTATGGACTGATACATTCAAACAGAAGTCCAGGGAAAAAAAATATTGTCAGGAACATACTGCAGGCCTACATGTATATCATGTAGCCATACATGTATGGCCTACATGTTACTGTGTATGTGGTAAAGTAGGCTTACTTACAGTATGGGGTACAACATTAGAGCTAACAGGCTGTTATGTTATGAAGATTATCGCACATTCACACACATAATGTTTTTTGTCGAGGTTCACATAGGCTTACATTTAAAATTGTATTCGGGGCTACACTCAAAATGACAAAATGACGATGCCGATGATTGTATGTCCTGTCCCAGTGTAACTGTCATGAACAATAAAGGATACAAACACTACAGTCATTGAAAAACTTTACTGATAGGCATTGTGCAATATCAAAAATCATTCAAATATGTTACAAAAAGTTATGGATTATTTCATTACTTTCAAACTGAGAATGTCTCCTCTAACAGTAAACTAACTTCAAACAATTTCAACTTGTATCCAAAACTGAGCAGACCTGATGCCGAAACCATGGGCAACCTCTTTATAGCGTCCCTTAACAGCTCCATGAAAGACAGTCTCAGCTGCCACTCACCAGCAAATGTTGATGGTAGGTCGTACGTTGCAGGACTTCTAAAGTGTTATCCCATTTAGTACACTTTTGCTCTTGTGTTTTTGCATTGAAGGCTATAAAAGATCCACACTCCAAACTCTTTAAATGCTGAGTGTCACTCTTACCAGAGCACCATGCACACGGCTTCGCATAAAAATCCAAAGTTATGGTTGCGCAGTAAATCTGCAAATGCAAATTTTTGATCGATCTTTTTTATCTAGTATACTTTCCCTTTCTCTGTGTGTGTATGTGTGTGCATCTCCCACCTACAGGAGGGGTAAAAGACTCACCTTTAAACCACTTTCTCAGTGGACAAGAAGAGATAACCAACAAGTTAGTGCCACGATCAAGCAGAATTATTCTGTGGTCATTTGTTGTTTTAAAGGGGACTTGTTCTCCCAAGCTTTTTGAAATCTCTGCCACAGTTTACCCAGTTTTTGTTTAATTTCTAAGTGTTTAATTTGTATATGTTAAATCACAAGCAGGTCAGCGCTATATGATATACTATATGTACATGATACATATGCTACAAAAATAGGCTGATATACATTTCAGGGTTTTTTTCCATGTAATTTATTCCTAAATACAAGAAGGCAAACCACACAGAGTGCATTTTGTGATTTAATAGAACAAAGCATTTTCTATACATGAATTATCTGAGATGTGCACACATTAATGTTCAACAATATGAATCACTGTACAGTTGACTAAACTATTGGCTAAATGTTATTAATGTAAATATGCAAAAAGAAAGGCTACTAAAATACTTTTTTTGAAGTATCGTTATTATATCCTTATCATTATACAGCACAACTGAAAGAGGCACATGATTCAACACCCTAAATCTTGAGGATGAAGAACATTCTACACACGGAAATTTCAATTTAATAAAATGCAAACTTTCAGGCAGAAAGACATTCTTCAAGGCATACCAAGCTAACATTTCCTAAATGTGCAAAACCTCCATTCTTTAGTCTGAGGATATTACATGTACACATACAGCTGGTTGACCAGTGCATATTTAAAGGACGTGCATCAGAAATAGGACTTT
Source organism: Oplegnathus fasciatus (assembly GCA_003416845.1). Lineage (NCBI taxonomy): Eukaryota > Metazoa > Chordata > Actinopteri > Centrarchiformes > Oplegnathidae > Oplegnathus > Oplegnathus fasciatus. Next base: position 1,074,632 of record NTHP01000125.1, on the reverse strand, counting down.
AAGTTTAATATCTGACAAAACGTTTTTGGGTTTTAAAAGTAATAAAACCCCAAATTCTGTTCCGAATTTTGGTCAATTTGAAACCATAAATGAGAGGATTCATAATAGGAGGTATGACAAGAAATTCTATTGCAACAAAATTTTGAAAGGTTTGAGGTAAATCTTTTGAACCAAATCGCATATTCATGACATCAAAAACTATTGTCACAAGAAAAGTGAGCAAGCAGGTTAAATGTGGCACACATGTTTGCATGAATTTCCCCCTGTTTTCTATAGAATTTACACATGTTTTGATGAGATAAATGTATGACCAAACTATAAAAACACCAAGAAAGATATATATGATTATTGTAATGTATGCAACGATGCCATTAATAGTAGTTTGTGCTGGGAAACAAGCCAGTTTAACAATAATCCAATTCACACAAAAGAGTCTGGCAATATATGTGCTGCATAACTTTAATCTAGATGTTAGAAAGATATTTGTGCCTATAATGCAGAAAGGTGTTAACCAAGAGAAACACACTAATTTTACAAGTCTTTGCTTTGACATGATAGAGTGGTACTCCAGTGGTCGACATATAGCCACATACCTGTCATATGCCATCACTGAAAGAATAGACAGATCACTGCAGGCAAATGAGTACATGACTAGAGCCTGAACAAGGCATCCAGAATAAGAGATAACATGAACAGGAGAGAGCAGATCCCAGAGAAACTTGGGGTAGAAACCTGTCGTACCATAAAGTCCATTCATGCAAAAAGTGCACAACAGAATGTACATTGGTTCATGCAGGTTTTTATCCAAGATGATGGTCACAATAAGAGAAACATTTACCAGCAAAATGAAACAGTAACATAGTAAAGTGAGAGAAAAGAGTGTAAATCGGTGGTTCTTTGTTTCATTTAAACCTGATAGAACAAACATTCTTATTAGAGTGACATTATCCATCATGGTTAAAAAACTTGTCCCTTTTTCCCTGGGTTGTGTACTTCCATCACAGTGTCTGTTTTCGCACTGTTTAATGTCTTGTCCGAATACAGCAGCATACGAGCTCAGGATTCAAACCAACCAATCAATGGTCTGGAGGAGCTTTCTACTTTAAGCATCAGCTTGTTGTAATCCTTAAGCGCTATACAAAATAAACAAGGCAATACCCGAAGGTACTTGGACAGTGGAAGTTACATTTTTTTTAGTTGGCTATGGTATCCAAACTAGAGTTCTGCACAGGCCTAAAAAGAAGACCAGAACCCAGCCCTTACCCGCACCTTTCAGACCCCACACCACAGAACACAGAAACAAAGTTTCTTGCTTTGGAAAGGCTTTCTCACAAATAAAAAATTACTAATCTGACATTGATGATAGACCAACACAGAATATGGCACAACGGCCCACCAGCACAAAACATATACAGTGTAACTTATACTAGCCTAGCCTGTGGCAATACACACTTTGCAGTCAACCAGTGAGGTTTTTATCTATTCTCAAAACATGGGCACAATGCAATGGCCAACCCCGAATCATTGGGGATTTTAAGAAGCTTACCTCTTGTGAGTTTTTGCTTTATTTCCTCATATCTGACCACTAGCTCGCCAGGCTAATGCAACATATTGGCTATGCTCTGTCTCTCTTCCCGCTTCCCAGTGGGCATTGCGTATGTACTTGCAACACATGACATCAACGCAGACAACAGAGTCAGAGAGAGAGAATTTTCTTATTAAGTTACATCTGGAAATTATGTAACCCGAGCCTGAAGCTTTAAGCAAAAAACGGTCCGAACCTGAAGGGACCTGACAACAAGTTGTGTGTTGGTTTGGGTCAGGTTGCTGAATTCTAATACAAGCAATGCATAATTTCCCTACAATATGCAATAATCACTTGAGCAAGTTGATTTCTTTACATTCCAATCATACTGTCAGGATTGGGAATCAAGTATCTATGTAAGTTTTATGTTTATAGCTGTAAAATAAGATGATCTAGAGTTGAAAAGTTGAAAATTGTACAGACAGAAAAGGTGCTTTGTAACCAGAGGTCTGTTTAGTTGAGCTGGTTTCATTTGTTAGCAGTTCACGACAGATGATGTATTTGATTCTCAAATAATAAAGCTTAGCATCACTTAGCAATATGCAGTGCTCGTGAACAGTGTTCAGAGTTAAACAAAGCGGCCATATTCAGTGTACCACAGTACCACATGCTTTTTGTTGAGGCCGTGATGGACAGTGAATAATAACTCCCCAAGTATTTTGATTTACTTTCTGTTTGTGTTTGTATGTTAACCTAAATCAGCTAAAGCAAATGGTGAGCTGTAAGCCTTCACTGTGTGGTTTGGCAACAAACAAGAGGAATGCTGGGCCCCACCACCAAGGGCCCCACCACACTGTGGGAAACGGGCAAAGTGCCACTGCGGGAGAGGAGTCAAGCTCCCTGGGGTTCAGGTAAGACTCGGGACCTCAAATTCAGATTACAGTAACAAAATAATGCCTTTACTTAAAATTGCGGTTCCCCGACTCCTTTTTGTTGCTGTTCATCTAACAGCCAGACAAGTTCAAAATATTAAATTTAGCAAATAATGCTCCACAACTTCCATGCTTCATTGCAGGATATAAATAAGATGATACTGAACATGCTGGGCAGTTCTAGCACTTTATAAATAGTTGAACCCCATTTTTCTTGTATCATCAAACAGTGCTGTACTCTTCAACCTCTTGCCAGCATGCAATTGTAGAGTGGCAAGACTAAAAATACTGCAGTAGAGGCAACACTACCTCTGTAAGCTACTTGTAAGCTAATAGTTTACATTGTTGATCGGTGTTCAAGTGTTTGTGACAAATTTACAACTTCACTACCACTCGTTCACATCCCCTGTTCTGTCACTCCCCACTGCCTCGGCGGCTAAAGCCTTGCTATGCCAACGTTAAGTTAGCATTCCATTGGGGGGGATTAAAGTCATTGTTACTGCTTTTAATTTCAGCTGGTGTAAAAGACGATTTGAGTTGCGTGAGTGAAACACGAGCTGTTACTGGCCGTTATTACAGGATCCCATACATTCGGCCAACAGGTAAAGAAAAAGATAAAGAACAACAAAAAGCAGAGAGCCCCGTCCTTATGTGCTGTAGATTTAACCTGCAGATGACCCTATTTTACCCTTGTGAGCGCACTCTGCTGGAGGGGAGATTTACAGTCAAACATTACACTAAGATTTCTGGTGGAACTCGTCGCATTAACCTGCAACGGTCAAAGCCCTTTTCTGCAAGATATGGTCTCACTTAACGTTAGAAAATTCTTTGCCATACAACATTTAGACTACATTCACACCAAGGTGGATTAATCTGAAAATACAGTTTACGAGTGAGTGTCCACACTGGTGTTTGTAGGTAATTTTTAGAAGTCCTCTGTCAGGTTCTCTGTTCTTTTGGTCAATAAACAACAAAACTGTGCATCACAGCCATTACCTGATAAGGAGTGGGGCATGGTCTGTCCAGTTACTCTGCTGAGTCTTACCTGGTTAAACCTCCATTCTGTCACAACTGTATGTTACCTGCATAACACGGAAAAGCCCTTTAAAAATGACTACATTTCACTTATCACCACCTCATAGTTTAGTATTCCTAGTAACATTGGGGTATTCAGCGTTACTGTACTACCAAAATGTTTACTTTGATTAAAGTAAGGAATGTACTGTATATCTGAAGACGTGACAGGGTCTATTCTTATACATTTTACATTATATGTCATATTTCTACAATGCTTTGTCCAAACATAATCAAGATCATTTAGTGGACAGACAGGTTTTAATTTACTTTTCTAAATGGTTTGCAATTTTAAAGCCCTTCTAAATAGCCTCTACTAAAGATGCTTATTTTTTACAGTACAGGGCCTACCTTATTTGCAGTGGCCAAACTGCACGATTTATGACTAATCCTTATGAAAGTGAGTGTATATTTAACATGTCTGTAGTATTGACAGAAACATTCAGGTCATGGCAGCAATTAAGTCTTTGGTAGCATTGGTTGCAGTTAGTATTGTAATGTCTAAACCCTAAAGTCTAGCTTAAAGTCTTTAAAACTTATTGTTTAAATTAAATCATTGAAATTATTTAAAAAATGCACAACAAATATGGGGAAGAATGAAAATCATTAATATTGTACATGTTATGTTTTAGTCTCCGCTGCCATTTTATATTTATAGAGCTTCTTTGTTATTTGGAAAGTATGCCTAATCAGATGATGTATTGGCCTTGTTGACAGTGAACAGCTAATGACTTATAATACTTATAAAATAACTGCAGATAGTGTTTTTGTTTTATGTGATTTATTGGATAATATATATATATATATATATATATATATATATATATATATATATATATAACTGTTACAGTGTCATGCTCATGCATGTTACCGTAAAGTATGCAATTTTCTTCAGTAAGTAACAATTTATGATCATTATGAACAGTTAGTTTTTTCTTAACAACAGATCCGTAGGGACAAAAAACGTGAAACATGCACCATTCTGTCATCATGTGACAAGTGAACACAGAGTAAGAGAACATTTGAAATGAACAAACAATTGTTGAAGCATATCAATATTTTTATGTGTGATGCAGAGAAGATACCTTCAATGTCAGATAAGATACCTTCAATGTCAAAATGCAGAGAGTGTCACTGGCACTGTTGTGATATCCTGTATTTCTAATAATTTCCCTTGTCAATTCTTTCAACTAACAATACATAACAAATAAATCTACTTTCCACCACATTTCCATTTTTAAATGTAAACAATGCACTGATTTCTTTTCCAATGTTTGTGTCTCAGTTTGTGAGCTTGCCTCTAGTATGAGAAGTCATGGGATGACACTTTGCATCTTTTTTAATAAGAACTAAATTCAAAATTTTGTTGCGGATTTTGGTAAGTTTGAATCCATATATAAGTGGATTCACAATTGGAGGAATAAGTAAAAATTCCATTGCCATAAAGTTATTGAGGTCTTGAGATACATCAACTGACCCAAATCTCATGTACAATAAATCTAAAAGCACAGATGACGCAAAAGTGATTAGAGAGATTAAATGTGGCAAACACGTCTGCATAAACTTCCTCCAGTTCTCTTTGGATGACATGCATGTTCTTATCAGATACATGTAAGACCAAAAAATAAACAGAAAATGTCCAAAATAAAACACAATATTAAAATATGCAATTGCAGTGTTTGCTTTGGGAGGTGAGCAACAAAGAGTAACGATCATCCAGTTAACACAGTAGATCCTATTTATGTGTGAGCCACATAACCTTGATCCTAATAATGTTGCTGTATTCATAAACATACAATAAAGAGGTAAAAGCCAAGATAAAAGCACAAAGATGGAGACTCTCTGTTTTGTCATAACTGAATGGTAAACTAGAGGTCGACATATAGCCACATATCTGTCATATGCCATCAGAGCTAACATAGAAAAATCACTGCAAGTTGATGAGTGTATTACAAAACCCTGTAGCATGCATCCAGCATAAGAAATGACATGAGATGACAGAAGATCCAGCAGGAATTTGGGGTAAAAACCAACAGTTCCATACAGTGCACTGATGCACAGATTACATAAGAAGATATACATGGGCTCATGGAGGTTTTTATCTATAATAATGGCAACAACAAGAGCAACATTTCCCAAAAGAATCATTAAGTACCACACTAAAGTTAGCAAGAAGAGGGTAATTCTTTGTTCTAATGTAAAATTTAAACCTGAAAGAGTAAACAGTGTGACTGAAACATTTTCCATCATGAGTAATCAATTTCAAAGCCTAAGTTTAACCATTACAATACTCACTAAAGTATCGGAGGAGAACTGCACATCCTCTGCTCTGTGTGACCATATAGTGACTGTTTCTTACTTACTTACTTACTTACAGTAAATCCGTTTTCGGAGAACAACAACAGGGCCTTGGGATTCAAACAGGCCAATCACTGGGATGTTAGCTATCACAGGTGGGACCAAAGAATAAACACATATGTTGGCCTGGACTCCCGGTTGGGCACAACAGGAATTACAAATGAAACTGTGGTTCTATGATCCTGTGATCCCAGAGGGGGTGCCTTGCATATTATATGCAATACTGCTGTGATATTCAATCCTGCGCACATGTAGGTCAAGTATCTTTAAAAAACAAAGTTACCTGTGATGTGGGTGCCCAACCCAGTCCCTTAGAAATTATGTTTATATACTCCCAATTTGCAACATTAAATACTTTATGAAGGAAACATAATGCCGCCCGGATTACGTTTTCTATTTACATCATGAGGCAATGTTGCTAACATATCTGGTAAGTCGCAAAAATGTGAACATAAGAGCGCACACCAGTATTGGGAAGGTGCTGACCACAGTGAAAATACTGGTGTAGAGAAGAACAGTCGCACACTCGTAGCCAGCCACAATGCAAGAATGGTGGCTACGAGTGTGCAACTATTCTTTTCCACACCAGAACTACTGAACATACCAGTAAAATGTTCACTGACAACGTTTTCTGCCAAAATATCTGATCTTGTAATAATATCTGCTTGTATTAAAAGTGTAGTCTATGATTCTGGAGAAAACTTGTTGATATGTGAACTGAACAGGTAAACAAATACACCCCTCTCTTCAGTGCTCCTTCAAACTTGTGCAAGTAACGCACAGCGTAGTTTGTCCTGTGCACGAGGGGTCTTGGTTGAATTCATTAGCAACCCACCGCAGAAAATGTTCCAAATCCTCCTCCATGACTCTTTTTTGCTGATTCCCAAATGGCCAACTGACCAGAAAATAAATTGACATAACTGTTACAACTGTAACGTTTTAGATTACAACCCGCAACGTACAGCGGGGTAACAACAAAAAAACAGGATCTTACAAAGAACTTATACTGTAGTTATTTTTTAACTACTGGGTACCTATTCTATTACTATTATAGGGTACAGTATGACCATAAAACTCGGACAGACCTGACAAAGCATTAATTCAGACTTTTTACAAATCTCCATCATCATGTAGTTATTTTGGTATTGTTTTGATCCGTTTATTGCAATTAATAATTGTGTGCGCTCCATGGTTGTTTCCATGGTGCTGAACTGACCCGGAAGTACATTGACGTAATGAAAAAGTTTTTGCGAGATTTCGCAAAAATAGCTACATGTTAACTTAGAAAAATGATCATAGAAAAACTTTTTTCCCCACCTGTTTCGCAGATGAAAAAATAAATTAAGAAACTTAGAAAGATTATGTTGGCCTGTTCTTAAGTCATTTTTTGCTGAATCAACAGTGCTAGTGAAATGGAAGTTAACCAATTCTACATTTATGCTAGTGATGACCGGAAGAGAGCTATGCCTATCCTGTAACAAGTGGGAAACGACAGGTGACAGGATTCAATAGCACAACTCAGAGACAGGCGGTTGAGAATCAAAAAACAGTCTTTACTTGCAAAGTTCGGTACACAGAAAAGAAGTCAGCTGAAAGCAAACAAGTCCGGCGGGGAGAAGGCGAAGTGAGGAAACTAAACTAAGATCAAAAACCAGAAACACTAAACACTAGGAAGGAGGCTGGAACACTTCTCAAGGTACAAAGATGAACTGGCGCAGGGAGAGGGGAATACACAGACTAAATACACAGGTGAGGAGACTAATGAGGGACAGGTGGAACTAATCAGGGCGGGGCAGATAATCACACTGGCAGGAAACACACAAGGGCAGGAAGTGAAGTGTCTAAAATGAGAGGTGAGGTGAGTAACAAAAAATAAAACAGGAAACGACGAATGAACTAAAGAAATACTGGGAACAAACATGGTTAGTGCAGAGGGCGGGACGTAACATATCCACAACCTGGACAGCAGATTTTTTGGACTCTCGAACTTGCCTCTACATACGCTGCATGTGTCACACAGCTGTCTGGACATTTCGCTGCCCCACAGAACATTATGTTCCAGTGGATCATTTTCTGCCAGCGCCAGCAACAGGCAAGTGAGTCAGTCCACCATTACGTAGCCGACCTGAGGGGCCTGGCCAGCCTCTGTAAGTTTGGAGCCCTGGAGGAAACCTCTGATGTCCCCTCACGATTTAATCCTGGCAAAGGCTGTGGAAATAGCATCCCAGCTTGAATCTGCAGCTGGCTCTCCCAAATCATGCTACTGACACAGATGGTGGGGTCATCCACGGGGTCTCCTAGCCCTGGGTCCCCTCAGGACAGCCCCGAGGTGAACTCTGCCCGACGCCAGGGTGCAGCAGCATGACGGACCTGTGATAATTGCAGCTCCTCACCGCACCCCACCCGAGCCCCAACCTGCCCTGCCAAGGGGCAGAGGTGTCAACGCTGTGGCAAACAGAACCATTTTGCCAGGGTCTGTCGCTCTGCCCCCGTTGCCGCCAGTCCAACGCAACATTCACCTAGTCTGCCAGCACCAACAACCATTCAGTGAGCTCCACCTCCCAGCCATTTAAGTGATGCACAGTGGAATTGGATGGGGTGTGCCTGCCTGAATAAGGCTGTGATCCAGGACAAGAACCCACTGCCCACAGTGGAGGAACTGACTGCCAAATTCTACGGCTCCTCCATGTTGTCCAAACTCGACCTTTTCCAGGGCTACCTGCAGGTCCCACTGCATCCCAGCAGCCGCAACCTCACAGCTTTTGTGTCCCACGTTGGTTTTTTTTCGCTACATCCGCATGCCTTTTGGCCTCAGCCCCCAGCTGCTTCCAGAAAATCATGGCCACCATCTTCACTGGCATTCCAGGAGTGGTCATCTACCTGGATGACAAAGTAGTACATGGTACGACACCGGCCCTCCACAACAATGTCCTCACCAGCCACAACCTCACACTAAATGGAGAAAAGTGCATCTTCGCTGTGCCCGCCATCGAATTTGTCGGGTTTCGCCTGACTGCTGACGGCCTCAGCCCACTTCACTCTAATGTGGAGGCCATGCAACATCTCCCTGAGTTGTCCTGCCCAGCCCAACTGGCATAGTTCCTGGGGTTGACAGCCTGCTACCTGCGTTTCCTTTCCCAATAATCCGCAACCACTGCCCCACTACGAGAACTGTGCTGTCCCAACTCCAGTGCAGCACTGAATGCCCTGTGGCATTTGCCTCTCGGTCCTGCACCTCAACAGAACAGAAGTACTCAGTGGGAGAGCGGGAGGCACTGGCCTGTGTTTGGGCATGTGAGTGGAGGCACATATACGTGTATGGACGGCACTTTACACTGCGGACGGACTATCAGGCCCTCACAGTCCTCCTTGCCACAACTGGGTCCGGGCACAAACCACTGAGGATCCACCACTGGTTGGAGAGGCTCCAGCAATACAACTTCACCACATTGTTAACTCCTGGCAGAGAGAATGTGGTGGCGGACCTGGTCTCTCGAGCCTCCCTCAACCCCACACCGGACCCAGGCCCAGACACAACTGAACCAGAGCTTATCCATATGCTCCACACCCCACTCCAGGCCACGGTCTCCCTTCAGGACTTCCAGCTCACATCAGTACTGGACCCCAGGCTCTCCCAGCTCCGCACCATCATCCGGGAGGGGTGACCCTCCAAAGTCCCAGAAGAGCTCATGCCTTTCCATTGAGTCAGGGACGATCTGTCTTGCTGGAATGATGTCTGTGTGGCCCGGGACTCTGCACTAGGGCTGCAACTAATGATTATTTTCCTTATCAATTAATCTGTTGATCATTTTCTCAATTAATCGATTAGTTGTTTGGTCCATAAAATGTAAGAAAATGGTGAAAAATGTTGATCACTGTTTCCACTGTTGACGTCCTCAAATGTCTTGTTTAGTCCACAACCCAAAGATATTCAGTTTACTGTCACAGAGGACTGAAGAAACCAGAAAATATTCACATTTGAGAAGCAGAAATCAGAGAATTTGGACACTTTTTCTTAAAAAATGACTTAAAAC
>NTHP01000125.1:1030018-1063463 GCA_003416845.1 Oplegnathus fasciatus | reverse complement strand
ATTAATCGATTATCAAAATAGTTGGTGATTAACTTAATAGTTGACAACTAATCGATTAATCAACTAATCGTTGCAGCTCTACTCTGCACGGCCGTTCCCAGCACCCTGAAAGCGTGTATCCTGTTTATGGCAAGTTCACCTAGGCATTGTGAAGGTGAAGCAACGCTGCAGGGGTTTAGTGTGGTGCCCGGGTATTGACAGAGATATACACTCCCCTCCAAACTTTGTTGGAACAGTGAGGCCAATTCCTGTATTTTTGCTGTAAATATTAAGTCTTATTCACTTTAATCTATTTTAAGTCTATCTGTTCCAATACTTTTGCTCACCTAAAAATTTGGTGTTCCGTTACNAAAACCCAAATCTGAAACTGAACGTAGACATTCAGCGCTATTTATTGTTTGAATAATCAATGTAATAGGACACACCAGGGCAACAAAACACACCTGTCGGTCACATGTTCCAATACTTTTGCTCACATGAAAAATGGGTGGGTTCAAACAAAAGGTGCTAAAGTTGTGTATCAGATCCAGATGTAAATACCTGGAAATAAAAGCTGAAATGTTGATCTCTTGTCTCATATTCGTCCTTTGATGTCAAACCCAAATGTTTTCAGTCTACAGCAAAAATACAGGAATTGGCCTCACTGTTCCGATACTTTTGGAGGGGAGTGTAGAGACTATGGTAAAAGACTGCACAGCCTGTCTTGTCAGTGGGAAGACAGGCCCACTGTCACCGCCACCTCTGCAGCCTTTGCAGTGGCCACCTACATCTTGGGAACACATCCAGGTGGACATCTGTGGGGAGCTCCACGGCGTCTCACAGCATCAGCGCTTCCTCATGGTAGCCTTCAACCTCCATTCAAAGTGGCCAGAGATGGTTGCCACAGGGTCCATTACAGCTTGGGTGGTCACAGACTTTCTCACCTCTCTGTTTGCTTGGTGGGGTATCCCTAACACCATCACTACGGATAATGGCCCGCAGTTTGTCTCAGCTGAGTTTGCAACCTTTGTGGAAGACCGGGGAATTGACCACATGCCATAGCCTTCTACCACCTGGAGGCAAATGGGGGGATGGAGATGTTCAACCAGACACTGAAAAACGGTGTCAGAGCACTGTGTCAGAGCACATACAACTGGGAGAGAGTTTCACTGGTATGAGGCAGCTTAAAGTTAGTTCTTTCTATTTGGAAACTAAGTCTTCAAAGTTGTGCTGAGAACAGACATATCAAAACCAGGCCGGTTTTCAACATCACTTAGTTGGTAATTGGGTGACTCTTTAAAAAAGATTAGAATTAAAATACCTTGTATGTGATACAGCAAAATTATAACTTAGTTATTAATGCAGTCATAAACAAAGTTATTTACACCTGCTCACATTGTTCTCCTATCCCTTCAAATCATTCCTTACATGCAAAGTGGCACAGTGTACCCATGCAAAACATAAGGGAGAAAACAGAGAGAGACCCAAAATGTTCAATATAGAATATATGTAAATATACCTCATGAAATACTTGATCCTATGGATACATACTGACAAAATATGTAATATAACCAAAACATTTTAAAAACTCTCAGAGCTCATTATTTTTTCATCCTGTTTATTTTCACAATAACAGGGTTTATTTCACACCATTTTTATTTAATTACAGCAGTTTTTATTTCAAAATGTCCATTATCCAAAGTTCACAACGCCACTTTTCATCACAAAATGTTAATATTCAAAATATTCAAAGGTTGTGGAGTTTTTAATGTTAATGTTGTTTGGTTACAACACTAGATACATTGGATGTGAGTGAGTGGGTTTTATGAAATTGATCAACAGAAAAAAATACTTCCATATCAATGTTAAAATAAATAAATTTAAACAAAAATACAAATTTATTTAAATTACAGATTAAAACAAAGTAATTGTTTGCACAGGAATTCATCCCCTTTACTATGACACATCATTGCTGCAGCCAGGTGTGTAAATAAGAGATTAGTAATGATGGAAGAACTCAGTCTAAATCAGACCACTTACTTATGGTAACAGCAAAGGTTTATGTTACTCGTATTTGTAAGGTTTAGTTTGTCAGTCAGGTTTTGAGCATGATAACATTCTTAAGATATGTTTTCTAATTTCTGGTAACTTCAGGCCATACACAAGAGGATTCATAAAGGGAGGAATCACAACAAACTCAAGTGATAAAATTACAGCTAGAAATGGATTCAGCTCTTCAAGATTAATTCTGCTGAGGGCAACATCACAAAACACAGTAATGGAATAATTGACAAATGTAACAATGTGTGGCAGACAGCTTTGTATGACTTTGCCCTTGAACTCTGAAGAGCGTTTCCTACAAACGAGGACAATTCGTGCATATGTATACAGGACAAAAGCCAGGGGCAGAAAGACTGTGCTTGTGGACACAAACATGCCAACAAGGTTATTAATCACAGTAGTGACACATGACAATTTTACAACAGGCCAGTTGGAACAGAATACCTTTGGTATCTTATTACCACACAATGGAAGTCTGGAGGCAAGGTAAACACAGACTGCAACAGAAAAGGCTGGATAGATCCATGCTAAGGCGACCAATTTAGAGACCATCTTGGAGGTTATTTTGTTGTGGTAATGTAAAGGTTGACATACAGCAACATACCGATCATATGCCATAATGCCTAAAATGGTGAGCTCATATGATGCATATGTGTAAATGACATAGATCTGAGTGAAACAAGCTGATCGTGAGATCAAATGAGTGTCAGACAGAAGGTCTCTCAGAAATCTGAAGAAGAAGCCAGCAGAGCCATACAGAGAGTTAATAGAAAGACACATAATGAAAATATACATGGGCTCATGTAAAGTTTTTTCTTGTGATATCACCACTATTATGACAAGATTAGCTGAGACAATAAAAGCATACAACAGGAAACAGAAGACAAATGTTGGGTAGCGGTAGTTGCCTATGTTCACAAACATGGTGAGGTTGAAATAAGTGGGATACGTACTGTTTTCCATTTACTCCATAGACAGTATTAGAGATTGATTGATGAATAAAGACAATTCTACAGTACAGCTGGATCCAACAGTTATGATGCAGCTGCAACTCCTCGTTACCTGTTTAATCACAGGTTGGTTTTGACATTAATTGAGGCAGTGACATGTAATTAGAAAGCACTGAGCCAAACAAGACAACAGAGATTTCCAAAGTGATAAATGATGCAAAATTTACTATATGAATCCAGCGGTTATTACCAGTCCTAAATGCTCCTCATGTTGTCTGTGTGTGGTCTGTTGCATGGCAGGTAACCACTGTGGTTTCACAGGATCAGCTGAGAGCCTCTTTAACTTGTCACACATAATCATGTCACCACAGTCATCCCTCCCATGGGGAAAGAAATATGTTATGATGCTGTAGATGAAAAAACTTTTGTTGGTCATAATAAATATTGCTCAGGAGATAAATAAATCTTGAGCATATTTACATTTCCAGCAAACTGTCTAAGGCCAAAGTTGATATCCCATATTGACAACCTGTTTTCCCACTGAATTCTGCAGGTTAAGATTAGAATAAAGTCAAAACCCTAATCCTGGATTTAAACTATTAAGCATTGTTCTAGGATTTTAATCATCAGCACTATTAAAATTGTGATATAGAATACTTATTGCTTAATACTTAATGCTTATTTACACTAATGATGATGAAAGGGTGATTTCAGTGATTTAATTAGTCAACTTTGTTTCTTAAATTGCATCTTGGATTTATTAAAAACATTAAACATTTAAATAGGGATGGCAATGTCAATGATATCCTTGGTGACAATTTTGTTATGTTCTTACTTTTCCTCCTGCGCCACCATGGGGTTGACATTTATGGTTTTGAGTGAAAATTCTCAACAACTATTAGATTTCCATGAAATTTGGCACGCACATTCAGATGGCCTATAACAGTATAACAGTGGAAACATGGGTAAAGAACAAAAAATCCCAATACAGAGGGGAAAAAAAATGTTTTATTTTTTGCTGTTGTGGCTGCATAAATACGGGTAGCCCATAATTGCTTAAGTTAGACAAAATTAAATTGCCATATCATCCAAACTTAATACTTTTTGATAGGCATGCTTCCACGGGACACAGAGATGGGGCATCCCAGAGCTGGAAAAAAAAAACATGACGCATCACAACATCACAAATGTAAATCAACATTACCTCTTCCACTCAATGTAATATTTTCCTGTATTATTTTAAGGCAAATTAATATCTTTAAATATGTTAATGTTAAATATTTTTTTCTACAGTACATTATATATGTGAGCTCTCACGCTTTTCCTCTTAACTGTACCTTAATGTCACTCGCTATCATTCATAATTATTTTATCCAACGGTTAATTACTTAAACTGTCCGTTTCGCAGTCCGCCATTGGACAGGCTGAAGAGCCGCAATGCATTTTGGGGTGGTTGAGTATGTCAAGTAAGCTCATGTAGCATACTCAGAAATTCTTGCTAATCTAGTATACATCTGGTCATTTCTTGCGTACTTAAAATCCACATACTATGCAGCTGGAATGCACTACATACTCAATTTAAATTAATTAAATTTAAAAAACTGCACAGTTATTGCAGATATAGTTTCTTGTAACTAGTTTAAGCAGCAATATGAATTTGCGTCTTTAGCTTAACACACGTCTTTTACAATCATATTGATTGTAAAACACGCGTACCTGTATGATGATCACACTGTTCCAACATGGCACAATGGTCCTTCATTTAATTACTTGCTATAAACAGCAGAAGCTATGTAAAGCATTCAAACTTTGAATAGCGCTGGTGAGTTTTTACAGCAGCAGGCCAGTGTATGTATGATTGACTCAAAATAAACTACAGTGCCCATGTTCATCGTGCTGAAGGAACCCAGTCCAACAGTGTGGCTCACTGATGTATTTCTAATAGTTTTGGACAACAATAGAGCTCTTTGGGACAGAGGGATAAGCTATATCAGACCTTGGTTACACAGACAGTATTTTAGTAAGCAAATAAATGTGCTGAGGAAACAAATGCACAGGTCCGGTAGGTTCTGATCTCTGATTCTGAGGCTTCAGGTACTGAACAAATTCTGATATTCTGATTCTTTCACCATGAAATTGTATTTTGGTATATACACCTACAGTGGTGTGCAAGGATTGTTCATCTAATAACACAAACAGGCTAATGGACATAAAGAAGTTATGAAAAACAAACAGAATCTCAAGTTTCAAGTAGAAATGAGGATTGATTGTTAAATAATTACTTAGACTTCATAAAGCATTGGTGCAACCTCATGCACGTGTCCAACAATAGCTTCTGTACCCCACTTTATACCAAGTGTTTCTCAGAGAGATCAGAAGAAAAACAGAGACTGTTAGGAAAAACATGTGAGTTATCTTTAAGACTATAATACATGTTTTAGAAACACACAGGTCATGAGTGATGTAAGGTTACTGTAATGGCTGTAATTATTAGTCCCTCAGCCCTCCTTAATGTCCACCACTGCTATGACATCCCTTGTGTATCTTCACCAGGTGTTGAAACACAAAGCCTGAGGAATTCTGTCACCGTATACTTGGCTTGAGATATGTTTTAGTGAAAGAAATAAAAATATGACAAGACATTAGATGTGATAAATATGGGTTTAGCTCAAGGCCTCTGATGCAATGTTTGATGATATCAAGACTAATGAGAACCCATGAGATGGGACACTGTATGCTTTATTTTTCAAAGGTTATTCATGTGGAATAATTAAGTTGGAAATGGTCAACAGGTCATTATCTCCATTATCCCTCGAGAGCAATTAAGAATGCTTTGCTACCCCGGAGGGCTATCCTGGGTAACCAAACCAAAACAAAGATGTTTTTCAGTTTAGCAAAGGGATGAACAACAAACTTTGACAAACCCACAAGTGTAACAGACAATAGGTTTAGTCTGTGGTTTGGAAAGACAAAGATGACTGACCTAGTGACCCCGCACATGTCTGTAGAGGCTGTTATGTCAGAAGTACTCACAAACTTTTTCTGGCACTTTTATGCAATGTACTGTGCAGTAAAAGTGACCTGCATTTCTAGAGGCACAGCTGCTCGCTGGACTGCTAGATTTGTGATGACTGACTTGCCAGATTTAAAACCTAGTCAAACATGGCATCATTTATGGTGGCTCACTCAGTGTAAGTGGCTCACATTAAGTCATCTGAATGTAAGAAGATTACCGAATGCACTGACACTCAGACAAAATCGGCCCGGATTGGCTGGTTAAATGGTTTTAGGTGTTGTTAAATAAATGGCAGCCCTGCAGAAGGAGTGACCTCTGTTCTCAGACAGAAGGATCACTGTCACATTATTGTGTAGTCGTAATTTAGGGCTGGTTTGAGAATGCAGACTTTACATAAGCACACTGAGGGCAGGGCAATAAGGTGTTGTTGCATGTTATATTCTAAAAATTCTTTAAAAAAAAAAGTTAAAATAAAGATTAATTAAACAATATTCTCTGTCATTACCTTTCCTAAAAACCCACCCTGGCAGAATGAAGACAGTTCTGAAAAGCCAGTCAGTGGACCTTTTGTTACACCCGCTGACTAATCTTTATTCACAAATCATAAATGACATTTAAGGTAAAAAAAAAAAATGTAGTGACACCAGAATGCAGCAAAAGACTGTCTTGTCAGTGTCATGACTTGAAATGTGTGTGTTACTTGTGATTGTGCTAAAAAGAAAAGAAACACTATTTTGTGTTTCAGTATTTCAGCGTAGTAAGTAAGATCCAATGTGTTTATGTTATTTTACATTGTAATTTCACAATATAATTCATTATTATGTCACTATGCAGCTGTTAAAATACAATTGGCAAACATTCTCTGGTCATGACAGGGTTAAGCAAGAGGCCCTGCCTGTGTTACATATTGTTAACTAATCTGCAGCCGAGTTGTCAAGACTCCTGGCATAGAGGACAGGTTTCAGCTGGTAAGAAACATTTTTCTACAACCAAAAGAATCCGTTTTACTTTTATCTGTGTAGCTCTTTCTTCAAAGTTGTAAATATATTTGTACTCTCTTGTTTGAGACTGCTGCTTGATTTACTCTGTAACTGACTGTTTAACCGTGTGTCTGTTAGATATTAAAAAGATGTGGAAAAACTCCCCCTCAGGAAGTGGGTGAAGAGTTAAAAGCGAGAGTACAGAGTGTGTGAGTAGTGTCTGGGCAGAAAACAGCTTTAACAAAGGACGCAGCAGGAAGATAAGAAGATGCAAGATAAGAAGATATAGAGAAGGTAAAAGGATACTAAACAAAGGCAAACAAGACGGGAGTCTGAAGGAATAACAAAGGAGACTGCTTTGGAGCAAAGGTCGGAGAAGGCAAAACTGGCAACAGAACAGAAAGAGAAGACAAACACTACCATGACATACCGGCTGTTTGAGGGGAAGGATCATGCCTGCATCTACCAAAAGTATCGCTTTATGCCTCCAGATGAGGTCAAGAACGTTATTCTTCAGTACCTAGATAAAAAGGTATGCCATGGCCAAAAGTACTGTGAATATAGAGTACATTCTGTTTTCATAGCGCATATAGGGCCCTTTGATAAGACATTCTGCTTATGACACAAAAACATTCAATACTGCATATCTGTTAACATCCTCAGAAGGGACAGCCACATGTGCTGGCAGTGGATCTGGGATGTGGGACAGGTCAGAATTCCCGGCTACTGGCACCACACTTCCAGGAAGTGGTGGGCTTCGACATCAGTGAGTATCAACTGGAAGAGGCCAGAGCTGTGCCAGGGTACCCTAACATCACATACAGGTAGGGGTGTGTGAGTTGCACTGTATGTGTGGACGTAATCAGAAGTATTTGGAGTTATGAGTGTGACCTGTCTGGTGCACCTGCAGGAAGGGGACAGCAGAGGAGCTTCCTTTCCCAGATGGCTCTGTAGACTTGCTGACAGCAGCGTCAGCAGCCCACTGGTTTGATCAGTCAAGGTTCCTGACTGAGGCGAGTCGGGTTTTAAAACCCCGGGGTTGCATGGCTCTGCTGGGCTTCAGTGATTCTAACACCAGACTTCACTACCCGGGCTGTGGAGAGAGACTCAATCACATCTATGAAGAGGTGGGTGTAGACGTAGACCTCTGGTTTCATGGGAGTCGTGCTAACTCTTATCAGCAGTGCAAACCTTTGTTGACACAAAGAGTGGCAGCACCACCAATGCCTAAGCATTGCCAATAACACGCTGAAAAGGTGGGGCCACATAAACATAATAACCTTCATGTTTCAGGGCTTAAAGGAATAGTTCAACATTTTAGGAAAAAACTTTCTCTGAGTGTGTCAAGTACAGAGCCGGAGTTAGGATGTGGTTAGCTTAGCTTAGCATAAAGACTGGAGGAGGAGAAACACCTAGCCTTGCTCTGTACCAACACATTATAAATCTAACTAATTAATGTGTTTTATCCGTACTTAAACAGAAACGTGAAAACTACAATTTCTGTTTTTTTAATTATTGTTTCGTCGAACAGCCGTTGCGCAGCACTGTGCGTAGTCTCCCAGAGTCTTCATGCCTCACTTACATCATGCCTGTACTGAGACCTATATATACTAAAACCTGTGCTCACAGACCAAATCTGACAACCTGCGCTGAAGCTGAAGACGCTGCACAGAGGTATTCAGCAGAATGATATACTACTGTTTGTCAAGCATGGTCACAGCACGTAACTCCCCTAAAACCACAAACTGACAATATTAATACTTCTGTTTGTATATGGAGCATCAAACAAGATACAACATGTTAACCTGTGTGCTTTACAGGTGTTGGTAGGCTTTTTAAACTTTGGACAGAGCCAGGCTAGCTCTGTCCCCCTGCTTCCTGTCTTTATGTTAAACTAAGTGAGCCCCAACACCCCCCCATCTCCAGCTGAGATTAATCAATCCTCTTATCTAATTCTCACAAAGAAAGCAAATAAGTGTTTTTCCCAAATATTTGAAGTATTCCTTCAAGATAACATTTGAGGTCGATGAAGTTGTAATTGACCATTGACATCTATCAGGATAGGTGGACTTATCATAGTTAGGCAATTGCCTGTATTCTACAATAGCCACACACATCCCTGTGGTGATATATGGCACTAATAGTGATAATCCTGTGTACTGACTTGCATTTATTTATTGGTTTATTTGTTTTTTGTTTATGCATACATATATTATTTGTATAACTTGTATAGATAGACACAAAATACATGCAGTACAAACTCAATACATAAAAAACATTTATATACATTCACTTCCAGGTGAAGCAGTTACTGTTGCCATACACTAGCGACCAAGTAGCTGTGTCTGAGAGCAAGCTTGATGAGCTCTACTCAGCCATCCCTTTTCCAGATAAAGAGAGGTAACTATCACACAAAAACTTACTGTACCTAAACACACCTCTGTGAAAGCTAAATACAGTACAATACCACTGTCTGCTGTCCCTACAAAGACACATGCAGTATTAAGTTGTACATCAGTAGCGCAGGGCAAGGAGAACAAACTGACATTACAAAACCCTGTTACCTCCTTGTTTGTAAAAGACAGGCAATGACAAACTAGTGCAGAACTGAAATCATCATCTAACCTTGTTCCTTAAACAAATGTATATATAATATGCTAAATGATGTCTTTATAAGTAATAATACATCAATATACTGATACGACAGGATTGAGTGTATTCAGGTGAACTCGCCAACCTCGGTGAGGAACCTGGTGGGTTTCATTGCGTCCTGGTCCATGTTCCAAGCTTACAAGAGGAAAAATTCCCAGACTGCTGAAGACCTGCTGCTCAACACTCAGAAGAGGTCACCTATCCACACACTCCGACATGAACTGTGCATGCCTGTTATTATAATTCAATATTTATTCTTCAGTCATCCATTTTGTGAATATTAATTGTCAGAATGTTTTTCTGCGGTGCTCTGCTGAGCACTGAGCTGAATGATCAATCACTGCACTGCTTCACAGGTTTCTGGAGGAGATGGGAGTCACGTCTCCTGACGCTGAAATAGAGCGGGAACTGGAATATTTCTGCGTCCTTGCTTCAAAACCACAATAATCAACAACGTGGCCGTGAATGTGTGTTTTGAGAGAGAGAGCGACAGAGAGAGAGAGAGACAGAGAGAGAGAGAGAGATTTGTGAGTCTCAAAGATGTTGCAATTTACAATTTATGAACTTCAAAACGTTTCATTCTTGATGTATGAAGGGGTGCACTTGTTGATTATACACATTTCTAAATAAACCTGTTTTTTGCTCAGTAGAACTCTTGTTTTCCCTGTGATTGTCTTATGTAATGCAAGTGGATAGTTAGCTGATGAATAACTTTGACCAGACTTTCAGTATAATCCTCAACACATACTTTTGTGATGGGGAAGAATGTTTAGATCAGTTTACAGTAGATCTACTGATATGTTGAGATATCTGTCAATATAGCATGTACTAATGACCTCATATGTAACCTCTACTGTGTTAAAATGTGTTTCATTTTGCAGTAAAACTACCTCTCAAAATGTTTCCCAATAGAACAGCTGATCCCTTGCAGCCTCAAATGCACACTGAGAGGTTATATAACTGGAATGAATGAATTCTTTTGAGATAGAACAGGCCTACCACTGTTGTTACACAGAAGGGGTGCTTAGATGCTTTGGTTTAAATGAGAAGTCAAGTGTTTTTTAACCAAGCTCTTGAAAACACGGCATAGTTGGTGGCCCGTTTACTTGTTATAACTGCTTCGGTGCCCTTTCTTTATTCTCTGCTCTTTCTCGGTAGGCAGAAGGCAGCTTGGCGCTGCTGACAGTTTGTATTGTATCTGCTTTGTGTAATGTAAATGAAGCTAAACTAATGTTCATGGTCCAGCTTTTTATGAAGAAATAATTGAAGGCAAACAAATCTGTACTGTGAAAATGTAAAACAGTTATCTTTTCAGCAACAAATAATGAGAATTATAATGTGCACATGAATGGATGTGCACAGCAATATTTTTCCTTGGGAAATCAATCTCTAACATTAAAAAATCAGCTCCAGTTACTGTAGCAGTTAACGAGGAATTTTCTGACACTCGCCAAATCCACTTTGGCCAGTTTGGAAAAACTTGACACTCAATTGATATTGCATTAAAATCCCTAAGAGTTGTAGTATTTCAGCAAAACAGCAAGACTCTAACTGATTATCGCATTATCAGTTTGTACTGGTGTAAAATCAGCATAAAATGTGTAACGGTAACTATTAATTACCAATAAGTGTCCTCTAAAAAGGGTCACTGCCACTTAAATACTAGCCATAATAGCTTGTGCATGAACCCTTAGTTGATAATGGGACTTCCTCATACCACAAGGGGTGAGTTTTACAAGTTAAAGCAACACTATGTCACTTTTGAAAGAAAAGATAACATATTCTTTCTCCTACCAGTGGACAGTTTAATTAATTAGCAATAAAACGCACCCTTGTTCAATCCAATAAACTCAAGGGTTTTGCTGCTACAGCCTTACATGGTCTGGTATGACCAGTAGCATATGGTGGCTAATGTTAGCAAACTTTGGATAGATATTGCTGTGTAAGTGACATTATTGAGTCATTCTGCTGATTTTAAGACCCTTGTGCTACTGTTAAACTATGTTTTAGCATGTCACGGACAAATATTTCAATGGTTTTATCACAAAAGTAAAACAAGAATCTAACACAGCATATCTTATCAGGAGACGTTTCTATTGTTTCCTGTTTGTGGTGCCATTCCACTCGCTTTCAGCCAGGTTACCTAATGATGATGCCTTTAAAGTAACTGACACAAAATTGCCAATTGTTTCTGCTGTTCAGCAAGTTACATACAGTAGTCTCACTTTAAGTAGGTTAACTTTAGATATGAAGCTAAAAAATATAGATATCAATTAATTTTTTATCTATGATGTATTAAGAGTTAATATGATTATAAGTGCTTTGTTCTGATGATTTTGACCAGTGTGTGTTTTGGAGACAAATTGAAACCAATAGAAACTTTGAAAACTAACTAACCCTGAAGCATGATGATTTGTGATCACAACTGTATGGTGACTTACTATTCATGAAGTTGACCAATAAAGCCATTGTTGAAATTGTCTCTGTGTTTACTGCCCTTTACACCAGGAAACAGTCTGAATTCAAATTCTGCTGACAGCCACATCAATGTGTTACGTTTATACAACACTGACAATGAATAACGAACAGCCCTTGGTTAAAGAGTGCCATGAGTAATACAAGAAATCCTCACCCCCATCATCTCCAGGGGTTTCAACTGCTTCTGACAGAAACACATACCATCACATGACCCATACGCTGACCCTTACTCACACAGACCTTTGAGCTGGACCTGGATTTCCATTTAACATAATTATCATGGATTACATTCAAAACAGAGCATTGTTGTACCAATTATGCACAGAAAAAAAGTTAAAAAAAAGATGTCACATCATATGAAAAAATAGTTTTGGTCCTGTCCCTTTAAAGGCCCTCATTGTCAAACATACCACGTACCAGTGGAAGTAGTGGGACCTCCCAGTTCCCAGGCACCCCACTGTTTCCCTCTTTTGTGTGTGTGGGTGTGGGTGTGTATTTGACTGCTCGCCGAAAGGAATTCCCAGTCTTTTCAATGTAGAAGTTAGCTCCTCTTATCCAGTAAAATACTTAAAATAAAATTATTTGCTTTAATCTTTTTTTTAAAACTTATGCTGGATCAGCTGTTCAGAGAGGCAAGAGCTAGCTATGGCTTACCGTCTGTTTGAAGGCAAGAAGCATGCTTCTTCCTACTGGAAATACAGGATCTCTCCATCAGATCATCTAATACAACAGGTCCTTGACTTCCTGGAAAAACAGGTAAGTAGGAAGGTGGAAAAATGTTGCTAGCCTCTGTGTAATTAATTAAAAAAGGAACTATTGCAGGCTCTCATTGTCAGTGGGTAATGGCAAAACTAACTTTACAGCAATGTCATATAACATGAAATATTTTGTCAGAAAGGTCGTCCCTTTGAGCTGGCGGTGGATGTGGGTTGCGGCTCAGGACAGGGCACAGTGCTGCTGGCCAAACACTTTGCCTCTGTGGTGGGGACAGATGTCAGTCCTGCCCAGCTGGAAGTGGCTTTGCAGCATGCTAAAGAACCAAACGTTACATATAGGTAAGCATGGACCAACCAAGAGTCACAGTTCATCTTTTTTTTTAAAGCTCAAGTCTGTAAATGAGGATTTTACATAAGATACAGTAAGTGAAAGACATGTATGCATTCTGAAAGCACCTTGTGTCTCTTATTAGATTCTTCTTCTTGTGCTTTAATTGAAAGTTTCCCTGGCTAAAGAGTGTGAGATTTAGCAAGCCTAATAAAATGCACTGTGAGATGTTATTTTAAAAAAATGCGTTACAATTAAAGGACCAGTGTGTAGGATTTAGTGGCATCTAGGGGTGAGGTTGCAGATTGCAACCAACTGAATACCCCACCCCTCACCCCTTCCTTTCCAAACGTGTAGGAGAACCTACAGTGGCTGCCTCTTAAACGCAAAAACGCGAAAGGCCCTTTCAGTGTTTGGTTTGTCTGTTCTGGGCTACTGTAGAAAAATGTCAGCGCAACATGGCGGACTCCGTGGAAGAAGACCCGCTCCTTATGTAGATATGAAGGGCTCATTCTAAGCTAACGAAAACATTCTTAGATTCTTAGTTTCAGATGATTATACACTAATGAAAACATAATTATGAATATTATATTCCATTTCTGCCATTAGACCCCCTAAATCCTACACACTGGTCCTTTAACATCACATCATTTGTTCAGCTCTGAAAATCTGGTAAGCTACTTCATTGAATCTTGGCCAGAGCAGGAACAATGTGACCCTTGTCTGGTGAAAGTCGGTCATGCAGTAAGGCCCAAGCAATGGAACAAATGTCAGCACAGGACAATGAAAATGTTTAGCATGTCACACAGCGTTGGTTATAGGTACAGTATATGAAAAAAAGAAATCATCATGAGCCTTAAAATTGATTTTAGAAGTCATGGATTCTATACAATCATTTTACATGTCATATTTTTTTAACTCATATCAGATGTATGAAAAATGTCCCTTTTTTAGTCTTTATTAGTTACTCTATCATGAAAATGAATGAAGAAATAACATTTTATAATAATGATTTTTGACAATGTTCGTTCATTTATATATTTTACACAATTTATAGTCCTCAGCAGCGGTCAGAAGTTTGATTTAGCTGTTGCTACTGTTCCATCTTTAGACAGTGTGTGGCCGAGGAGCTGCCGTTTGCTGACAGCTCAGTGGACTTGGTGACAGCCATGTCTGCCTTCCACTGGTTCGACCGACCCCGCTTTCTCCAGGAGGCCCACAGAGTCCTGAAGCCCCGTGGCTGCATGGCTCTGCTCAACTACACCATTGACATGGAGCTCAGCTACCCTGACTGCTGCTCACATACACTCAACCAAGTCTGCAAAGAGGTGCTTACAAGAATATTCACCTGAGAGAAGTGATTATGAATGTGCACTGACACACCCGATATGTGTGTATATCAATATTGTTTCTAAACTATCCATAGTGATCAACACGAGCGCTTCAGAGATCCATTGATAGACATAGACAGACATGGATAGTCATGTTAATATTTACGCCTGTGATTGTCCAACTGTGACAAATGTCTTCTGTGGAAAAGGCCTATGATTGAGATATCATTTTAATAGTAAATTAGGGACCAAACGACATGTACTGAGTATGTTTTTATCTTTTTCACACTGAGAAGAAATTTGACAACACAAAGAAATGCTACACAAAATTGAATAACACAAGCATCTCAGAGACAAAGGCATATCTACACATGTGTCTCCCCTTTGCCTCTGCTGCGGTTTTGTGGGAGGGTACCAGCATCACCACCTGCCTTATCTGCCTGATCCATAAACTCAAAGAGAGATTCCTTTTTCAGTTCTACTGGTGTAGAGGGACATATACTGTATGTCATCATCATCAGACACATCCTCACATCACACTCCATTTTGTGGCCAGAACAACTCATGGCCTTGAATCAAAAATGAACAACAGTACCATCTAGTGGATGTTTTCTGGTAATATATACCTTAACTGAGTGGCACAGTTGTCTCTGTTGCTCTCAGTTAGGTTGCATATATTTTTCAAAAAATCATAGTGAAAATGTGGATTATGAGTTGATTTTAGACACCATTAAAGTAACAATACACTTACAAAAATTACACTAACTCTGGATAGACTGTACAAACACAAATACCTAGGTACAGTATTCCAGCTTTTATCTGGTTCATGCTATCTGACATGCCATTAACAAAGTGATGAAGATAAACAATCTTGTGACTCTCTGTCTCTTGGTTTTGACAGTTTTATGCAGCCTTGCAACCTTACCGCAGTCCTCACCTTGGTCCCAGCTCTATTGAGTTATACCGGGAGGCCTATGAATCCATCCCTTACCTTGACAAGGAGTGGTGAGTGACAGAGAGCATGTTTTTGTTTGGCCACTAATCTTTGTTCCAGACATGTTCAGATTCATATGTCAGAGATCTGAAAAGTTTCATTACCCTTCATTTGTAATCTTTTTTCTTTCTGTGTTTTTTTTTTCTGTATTACAGGCAAGAGTGTGTGTGGGTGAAAAGGCCCATGCCTCTGTCCAGCTACATGGGGTTGGTGGAGTCTTTCTCGAGCTATCAGGCTCTGCTGAGAGATGACCCGCAGAAAGCCACCAGTCTCTCCCAGGACATCTGTCAAAGGTGAATGCCTAATGGTAGCATACATACAGTACACTACACACATACTGTTTATGCATATCACACANNTGATGAGTGTATAAACAAGTTTGTTGGTTGCTTTTGACATGCTGGAAAAAAACACACTGTCTCCTGTGTTCCTCTCCCCAGGTTGATGTCTGTAATGAGGATGAGCTCTGTGGAGACAGAGGTGGTGGTGGCTGTGAAATATTTCTACCTTCTGGCCTGCAAACCACAGGAATCCTGACTCCGGCCAGTGCTCACAGTTTCAACAAAGTCATGAATATAGTTACGGACACAGAGACCAGTATTTGATCAACTTTTCTATGTGGCAGTTTTCTCTTTGACATCTAAAATACAGGACAAGTTAGTGCGTTAGATGTTTGTTACTTATGTAGAAGCTTGAACTCTCTGTTTTGCCTACAAATGCCACTTATTTAAAAGAAATAGTTTGACATTTTTGGAAATACACTTACTCACTTTTTTGCTGAGAGTTGGATGATTTACACTTCAATGTCTGCATCTAGCTTCCCTTTGCCTCTACCGTTAAGGTGCTGATACTGTGCAGATTTATGTTTACATCATATTAGTGATTTGGTAAAGCACACTGAAAATCTTTGTGTGAAGCTTATATGGGTACAGTTGCTACACTTGAATATTGTAAATGATCTGCCATGCGTAATTAGTCATTTTCAAACAAATGACTTACCCAATGTGAATAAAGTGTGCAAGGACGGTTTGTGGAGAAGTCGTTTTATAAAATACCACTAGAGGGAGGCATTTGATCTGTTATTATTTTTTATTTGACTGGTGTATCGCATGGGACTCCGTATCGTCATATCCACTGACACATTCAGTAAACTGTTAACCTTATGTGAATAAAAATTATATTGTATATCATGCTTATTTTTTCCATACAATACTGAAACTTTTTTAAATTGTCCTGTTCAGTATTTGACCCAAGAGAGGCAGAAGTGCACTGAGTTGGTGTCTGAGCTGAGAGAAAGCCTGCTCCTTTCTGCTCCAGAGAAAAGTCAGGCAGACGATGTGGTTTGTCATCATTCTGAGACACCTTCAAACTTTCCTCTCAGGCTTGAAAGTCTTGTCCTGAGCTCCTTTACAGTCAGCCTTGAATTTTCTTTCTTCAGGCTGTCCTTCTCATTCGTACAATTCTTGTCATCTTGACTCACCTGACAGGCACTTCTATGTCTACATTTACACCAAAGATCAGAATGTTTGCCTGTGTCGATATTTCCTATCTCCTGTTTACACCTGCTTTTGAAAGTGAACCATATTCAAATTCTATGCTTGAACAAAGCAGTCTGCACCTTCATGTGCCTAACCTACAAGCACAGACAAATCACCATCACCAGTGACATATAGCCCGCAGCTCTGTAACCTAGGGGGGACACCACTACCACCTACCCCACTCTTTGGCACTTTTAATGATTCACAGTATCTCTATATTTAGGGGAAAGTCACGCTGAATTATGACTGATTTAGGACTTTATTAGGCTGATTTATGCTTCCTGTCAGATTTATTTCCACCTGAAGATATCAGATACCATCTGCTTTTTTCCCTACATGATCATGATTATATTATCTGATATGTGTCACATGGGAGGGAAAAAGTGTACCATAGCTTTTGTGACTCTGGCTCACTGATACATTTTTTTTTTTAGATAATTCCACTCTTCATTTGACTTTTTTAGAAACCCATCTCTCATTGAGCATATCAGTAGCTACATTTGGCCTGGATTTGTACTTGTCTTCATCACTTTCTTCATACTTCATATTTTGTACTTGCACATTTGTCCACATGGCCTTAGGCGACTCTACAGATTCTCCATGACAGCTAGTGTCTTTTGATATGACACTGCAGACTAGAGTGGATTGATTTGTTTGCCCTATGAGTTTTGTCAGCACAAGGGCCCAAGAATACTCTATTCTATGATATGTTCTAATGTTTTGAGAGCGGAGAGAGAGCTCCTCAGCAGAAATATGTCGCCATGTTAAGTTGTGATTCCTCTGGATTCTTTCGTCGTCCTTAGTCGTGTATGTGTCATGCTCGTTGTAACGGCATCCCCCTCTGTTTTTACACCCGTGGAAATGCTCTCAGCAACCTTTTTCCACCCTTTGGAAGATCTGCTGTGACACAATCCCGCACTTTCTTTTCTCTACCCTCTTGATCACAAATAGAAACACATGAGATGTCCTTACTTGTGAGGTCTGGCCTCTTTCTTCTGGGTTCTGAATCTCAGTACGTGCAGGAGACATTTGTTACAAACACATTTTAGTGTTGACAGTGCACAAGTGTTACACTTCAGTCCTTTTGTGCTATTGGTAGCCGCTGGCATGACTCGAGGCCATGGCCAGACTCTGACTGATGCAGGTGCTCCGAGTGGGCATGTTTGTATGTTCTGCACAGGGGCAGCAAGTTGTCAGTTTTTATCTTTTGGCCTTGAGCTATTTCGGTTTCCAACTTTGACCCTCCTCTGCTGTAAAACCAACGTAGTCATAACACACAATTCTACTGTAAGTGTGTGTATGTGTGTAGTCATTTCTATGGTGAAATAGACAGTATCACTAATTAAAAAAGGTAAATTTGTGGTTGTTTTTTACTATCTGTTTGTTCTATGGGCGTGCATGCAATGCAGTGCACCATATATTGGTAAAAAACAGTTCTGTCTGTTGCTGAGTACCAAGAAGCAACTTCAGAATGTAAAATCTTAAAATGCATTACATGACTGTTTTAATTTGAATGGTGATTCATTAAAAGTGGAAAGCGAGGCTGCAAGCAACCGTTCCAAGTTTTCATTTGAAAAAAACACGGCGCCATCTGGCAAATCTGAGCCTTCCTTTCTATCTGTTGTTGCAGCTGTACGAGCTCAAAGTTCCATTCACATCTCTTACAAACATTGTGCTATTGTCTGGAAGGTTATTGATGGAAAACATTATCTCGTCTCATGGAGCTGCTGACAAAACAGCAGCACACGCTCAGCTTCAAGTGATTTGCTTTTATTGATCTGTTTTTGACATATGTGTTTTTACGATAGGATGCTCCCTTCTATAATACAGTGTGTCAGTGTCTGTCACAGATTTAACTTTTATACACACACACACACACACACACACAAACATCATCCTTACAGTATAGGTTTATATAGAGTACATTATGTATATACAATGTTATAAAAGGGATCATTCAGGAGTCACACACAACCCAAAGTCCGCCGCAAAGAATTGTGAAACAAAACTACTTTTCAACACTCATATTTGAATATACAAATATGAGTTGAAACTCATTTGCATGCTCATTTGTATTAGTCACAAGGCACGTCTTTCCTCCTCCTCCCACATTCAAATCAAGGGTGAGTGTGTTTGTGTGAGAGAGAAAAACTTTTAATCATTTTTCTCTGCAACAGAAGTAAACGGACTCTGCCTCTTTACGTCAACGATGCCAGGCCGAGATAGTAACTCACACTTTCAATGTACTCCTTTTGTGTTCAAATACAGCAGAGTGGGTTGGACTGACTTCAAACCAAACGAGCTGCTCTGTCAAACAGTGAGCATGTCTGGTGTGTCTGCTGTACATGTTTCCATGTCCTCATTGAAAGTTCGGTGTGTAACACCCCTCACTGGATCTGTGCTAAAACTGTAAAACAAGCTGTACCTGACGACGGTGAACATTTTCACGTGAAAGAAATGTTCAAATTAAACCACATTTCAGCTTAAGAATATGGCAGAAATGTATTATACTCAACATGTTTGCATTAACAAATCTTCATTGTATTCCATAACATTGGTAGATGTTAACCTGAAACACTGAACTAAGAGACTTCCACTTCCCAGACCCAACTGCTGCAGTTAATTT
Organism: Oplegnathus fasciatus; assembly: GCA_003416845.1. Classification (NCBI taxonomy): domain Eukaryota; kingdom Metazoa; phylum Chordata; class Actinopteri; order Centrarchiformes; family Oplegnathidae; genus Oplegnathus; species Oplegnathus fasciatus. The sequence continues at coordinate 1,043,814 of NTHP01000125.1, read as the reverse complement.
AACTCAAAATTTACAGCAATTTTAGTAACTAAAAAACATGCCAGGGTTTGTTCGGCCATCAGTTGACATGGAGCACGGCTCTTCTTGATTTTCAGCCTACGGTAATAGCAACAGTGCAGCAGAAGTAAAGCGAACATGTAGTATAAGACAGGATTTGTATTATTATGACATGTGCATTAGTCATTCTGTTGAGGAGAAGTTTTTTCTCTTAAACAGAGTAGACACTACACTCACATCTGGGTCATGTGGTCCAGCAGGGAGAGCAAAGCCCCCGGTGTAACACTTTGTTTCATACATGATTAAGATTGGAGCCACTGGGGTTACTGTCACTGCTGCCGTCACAGTCACAGTCTGATCTAAATTGACAGCCAGATGTTGCTTTAATGTACATACAGAGTATAACTGGTGGTATAACACAGATTATTTAAGCAAATACATTTAAGGAGTGTTGTAAGTGAAAGATTGAAATGACGGTCCAATTCTTTGTGGAAATTATTCAAATTAAAACAAAATATATAAGTCACTGAATCCTTTGGTCCAGACTGGAATATCTCAGCAACTATTGGATGGACTGCCATGAAGTTTTGTCCCGAGATTCATGGTGGAGATTTGTGATCTCGAGATAACAAAGCTTGTTTTCTCGTGATAACGGGTTAATTAACTCGTTATACAATATAAAGTATATATAATATACAATATAAAGATATTATGAAAGTCATCCGGTCTGCCGTGAGACTTGCAAGCCCGTCCCACTGTACATAGTGACCCCCACAGCATCTCCACAAAGCCTATAAACACCTGTTGACTGTGAACAAGCTGTAAATAAACATATAAACATTATAAGTAATAAGAGGAAATGACCTTTTGTTTTCTCGTGATAACGGGTTGATTATCTCGTTATCTCGAGATAACAAAGCTTGTTTTCTCGTCATAACTTTAAAAAAATAATTGCAAGCATGGCCGTTCTCAGCTTCCGTAGGTTTATGACCAAATATCAGCGAAATGTTCCACCATCCTCAGCTGCACTTTGTTTTTAGCACTAATTAGCAAATGTTAGCACGCTAACAAGCTAAAGTAAGAGAGTGAACGTGATAAACATTGTGCCTGCTAAACATCAGCATGTGAGCATTGTCATTATCAACACGTTAGCATGCTGACATTAGCATTTAGCTCAAAGCACTACTGTGCCCAAGTACAGCCTCACAGAGCTGTTAGCGTGGCTTAGTCTTGTTTAAATAATCATGATTAAGTTGTGAATAATAAAGTAAATGTGTTATTTTCAAACATCTAAAAATGTGTTCAAAGCTGATTTCTTTGTGTTATTCGTATCCTGTGGTTTTACAGTTGAAAATGGTTAATTGATTAGTATTGCTATAAATGAATATTAAGGTCACCTATTTACAACAAGGCAACAAATGAGCTTAAAATGCCAACAGTAATTTGATGTTAAATCAAGTGAATACACAGAAAAGCATATGCACCATGAGGAGTGTCAACAGCACAACCTCAGATCTTTTAGAGTCAGTGACTGGGCAAGAAATTAGCATGACCTGTTCCAGCAGTGAAGTAAGCGAATCTCAGTCATGGACGGGAGGTGAAGATGAAAGTGGGGAGACCAGCTAATTGCCCTGAAGACAACCCAGACCTGGGATTATATATACACAACACAGCAGCAGGAGACAAATGCCAATATTTTTGTATCCGGCATGCAGACAGCAGATGTTTTTTGACTTTAGGTGAACATTTTCCAAGTCCCTGTTGGGCTGCAGACATCAAAGTTGACATAAGCTAATTTAACATAGCATTTTTCAAGAGCTGTTTGAGAAGATAAACAGAAGTCTGAAATTCCTTAAGGTGCATCCTCTGTCAGTTAATTGCTCCCTTTGGGTAGAAAAGCACGACAAACATTTATCCCCCCCCACTTTATGCTGGTGTTGAGCTCGAAGACCCAGAAGTGACAAATATTTCATTTCAAAGTGAATGCCTTCATCTTCGGTACTGGATTTTCTCTTTTATGGGTCATTTGAGGAGAGGGTGGAAATTTTTATTTGTTGATATCTTCACTGTGTTCAGAAAATTGTCCTTCCTCTCTAGAATTCTTGATCCCATCTGGATTTCTGACCAACTGTTCTTTATCTCTTCCTCCTGACAAGGCTTCACCTCCTCACTTAATGCTGTTTTTTTTTAATCTTTTAAAGAGTTTATTCAGCTGTTCTCTTCCACTTTGTTACAACTCTACAACATAGTAATACCACTCCCATAAATAAATACAGATGTACATGTATGCTTTGTCCTCAGTCGACATCTGTTGAATAACAAAAGCAATGTGTTGAGCCCACCATGTGAAGAGGAGCGAGTGAACGTAACATTGTCACGGGGGCAAATCCTTTGGCGTATGAGCATTGCAGAAAGCCTGATGGCCAACACCTGTCTAAACAGATGTAGATGAAACACAATATAATCACCCGCTCCAAGATTAATACACTCCTCTTTTTTAGAAACCTTTATCTAACCAGGCAGGTCAGTCAAGAACATGTTCTTGTTTACAGTGACAGCCTCCATGCCCCTGGGTCCATAACAACTGGCTGAGTGAATCACAGTTTTGTCCAAATACTTTAGGGTAAATTGGGTTCGCTCCAAGAAGTGAATGAGCTGTTCTGTCAAACAGTGAGTCTCAGTTTTCCATTTTGCAAATGGTGCTTTTAAGGCATGTGTGTATATGTGTGTGTGTGTGTGTGTATATGTGTGTGTGCAGGACAGGCAGATAGGAGGTTTCATCTTGTGGCTGCTTCTCCTAAACATTAGGCTATATTAGAGCTATTGTACATGTTTGATTCTCTTTTTTGAAATGACACTGATATTCAACTCACCGTTTTTTTTAATTTTCTGTAGTTCCTGCTTATTTAGTTAATTTGGTGGTAATTGGCAAAGCAAAATGCATGAATAAATAAATAACAATAGTAAAAAAAATAAAAAAAATAGTATATAGTATAAAAAACTTATACAACTGCTGGTCAGATGTATCACCTTGAATCCTGTTCCACAATGGGGCAGAATAGCATAGGACTGCATATTAAAACATTGGGATGGTGGATCTTTTCTGGGGTTTGTGGGGTATGTCACTTGGTGTAATAATAGGAAATAAATAACATAAATAATTATATTAATGTATGCTGTACAACACGACAGTGAAACATATCCACTCACTACCAGCGGATTTGCTAATTTTCAAAACCGAACCGACCAGAACTCGTCTACTGCTCTGCGGAACTGTTAATGTGCCGCCATGTCTACACGGACAACAATAACGAACGGCATCCACTGCGCTTCCGTTGCCCATGACACCGGAACGAAGTTCTGACAGCTGATTCTCTAGTCAGTTTATATCCACTCCGAGCCCCCAGATAAGCATTTTTGAAGTTATTTGCAGTCGGACGAGGCTCCTATAATCTCTGGCTAGAGCCGCAGACAGCGCGTTGAACAGAGGAGGGCAGCTGAGTATGGTGTAGCACGGAGCGCTAGCTCTGAGACGGCAGGTAAAAAAAACAACAACGCTCAGATAACACACAAGCTAACACTGGCTAGCATGGATACTTTGTTAACAACTTAAACGGGCGTCTTCCCTCGTTAAAACATCTCTTCGTGCACTCAACCACACGCAGGGGGAATAAGCCCGAGCTGGGGCTGGTGTTAAGCTTGGACGGTGTGTCTAGCTAGCTGTGACTTGCGGTGTTAGCGGCTTGTTATCACGGTTAGTTAACGAGATAAAAGTACAGTGACGAGGCGGTAACTTCACTTATAAAAGTATTTACGTTAGCATGACTCCTGAGGCTGTTTCACCTGCTTTCAGTGCCACGAGAGGTCTTGTCTTGTGGGAGACGCACTCGCTTGTGTTTTAGTATTTAGTAAGTTACCTGGACTCGACCCAGGGAACATTTTAAATTAAACACAGTCTGTATCCTGTGAACAGGTGAACTTACTCCATGTCCAGGTTATAGTAAATGAGCTTAATATACTGTATATGTGGTAGACCCAGGGGAATTTGGTGTGATTGCACAAGAAGAAGTCATCAGTGTGTATTTGCTAGCTGTATCAGTCTCTGTGTGTGTGTTTTCTCTGCCAACTGTGTGCTGCATGGCCCTGCTCCTAGCCCTGCAGCTGTTTGACTAACATCCAGGTAGTCTGTGTCAGTGAGCAACGCCAGGGTGCAGTGAGTGACAGCTGAGGCAGGTGGGTGTTGAGTCAGACTGGGTGACACACATTTTATGGGCTCACTGATAGCTGATACCTTCACTCTCTGCTACTGCTGTTCCTCAAATGAGCTCACCCAGTGCTCAGAGTGGACACACAGAGTGCAGAGAAGCCAGTGAACTGCTCCCTTAGCGACGTTAAAAGACCTCTGCACCACCTGTGATATTGTACAACAGTGAAAGAGTAATTGTGGGCTTTAGCAGAAAACTAGGGGAACGTTTTCAAAACAGCAGAAGGGATCAGTGGGATCAGCAAGACTGAATCATATTATGTTAAGTGAGTGATGCAAGCAATGCGTCAAGGTGGTTGTGAGGCTGTACAGATGCTGCTGCACCAGGCAAGGTGATTGTAGATGTCTTTGAAAGTTAGAAATCTCCTGAAAGTTGCTTTAACGGTAATTTATTGGTGATTTTAGATGTTGCCATACTGTTTGTTTTTGAATTTGAAGTCAGGTTTCTTAACATGATCTGTGCTGATTGTATTGAATTCTGGAATGATTCGATTTTTAGATAATTTGTCAATTTATGTATAAAATACATTGGATACATTATCTTTGTCAGACTTAATAGCAAGCTGCCTTTTCTTGATTGAAATACTTTAGGCTAATCCATTACAGATATTGTTGTCTAATTTTACAAATGCATGTACAATAAATGGCCAGTTGTCAACAATTAAAAGGGCGCAAAGCACAAGACACACTCCCAGGAAATTAGTAAACAACAGCGGATCCGTACACCCACTCTTGTATGGCATTGATAGTTACAGGAAGACATGTTTACAAAGAGTGAATGCTTTCATCTCTGGGTTTAACAGTGTCATGCCGTAGATAATAGCTTCCTGCTGCAGCTCCATTAATAGGAAAGTTGGCAGAAGTATGACATTGAAGTACTCTTTTGTCTTTGCTGTTACAGTGAGTCTGTTTCATGTTATTTAGCAGTGACAAAATGGCAGTCATACTGTCTGGTACGCTCACTTTTTTGAGATTATTAAAAGAACGTGTCAAAGATAAAATGCGTTTTTTATCTTTTATGAACTTCCCGATTACATACAACGGTCCCATAACTGACTAACCACTATTGAAAACGACAACAGTTAATGTATGGTTTTGGCATCCTTCAGCAGTGATGAAATGTTCATGTGAAGGCTATGCTTATGTGTCTCTCAGTAGAAATTTGACCTCTCTCATTTCTCTGAAAGCAAGCTTGAGTTGAACTTGAGTGTTAAGAGCAGAATTCAGCTTCTTTAACTGTGACTGCACTTTCATCTGTTGTAGAGAATAGGCCTTTGTGTAAAGGAAGGTTCCAGAGGCTGTTATTAATTACCTCACTTTACTGCAGGTAATCTATAACAAGAGTATATAACTCAAGACTATTAGACAACTTGTAGCCCCACAAGTCTTTCCTCAACAGGGAGTCTAATTGCAATTGACTCCTTTAATCGATCTCAAGCACCATAATTAAATGGTGTCATAGTAGTCAGTTTATTGCCATAGGAAGTAGAGGAAAGAGTAGACTTTAACGTCATCATTTCCCTGTCTCACCTATTAAACACTTGCCATCTTTGTCCTTTCTACCATACTGTAGATAGCCTGAATATTTGTGGGTCGAAAATCTTTTTTTGTGACACTTGATGTAGTATTACTAGCTTGATTTAAAAAGATCTCAGGATCTAGCATTTCTGAGCTGAGCTTTGGCTTTGGATATAATTTACCTTTAAAGACCCTTCTCTGTAATTTTTTTTCACACCCATCCAGACTTCCATTATCTATGGCCACTTAATCTGTGCAGCGTCGTGGGGGGCTGGAGCCTATTCCAGCACACTGGGCTGGAGGCAGACATACATTCACACTCACAACTGCGGGCGATTTAGAGTTGCCAGTTCACCTTCTCTGTACGTCCGTCTTTAGACTGTGAGAGGAAACCGGAGTGAATTTTTAAATGATTACTATGAAATAATTATATTTAACACTGGCTCCTTGATAAGTATAATTATTAAATATTAGTGTATCTGCAATATCGAAACATGCTGCTTTATGTGCAAGAGAACTTAAACTGTTCTCTGTCTGAAGTTTGTTGTAGGGTTAGGGTCGTTTGCAACGATTAGTCGATTAATCGATTAGTTGTCAACTATTAAATTAATCGCCAACTGTTTTGATAATTGATTAATCGTTTTGAGTCATTTTTTAAGAAAAAGTGTCCAAATTCTCTGATTTCTGCTTCTCAAATGTGAATATTTTCTGNGAAGCCATCTATACCAAAATAGAAAAACCATCTCTAAACAGAGGAGGAGGTCTGCGACATCACCTATCTCCAATTTACAATGCTGCCCTTTCATCTCTTCCCAGGAGATTCAACAATTTAGCCTCTAAGAACAAGAGCACTAACGAAGTCGAAACCATCGTTTCACCATCCCCAACGACCGTCACTCTAACGACTGTCGTTGGCAAATGGAGCACCAACGACCCAATGACATCATTGGCCTTGTGACCGCCTCCTAAGAGGTTAAATACCCAGATCTCCACACCAGCTAGTTGGACCAGTCTAGCCTGGTCAAACAAGCACGAACTGATGAAGCCTCTTGGATGAGAGGTGAAACGTCTTCACAGACAAAACCAAAAATCCAGTTGCGTTCGATTCAATTTCCTTGAGATGTCCAATTTTATGTGCATTTTTGTCTCTATTCTGCAACATGATGAGGTGACTGATTTATTCTTTATGCTGTGTGTGATTGCCAGGCATTTGAGCAGCAGTGCAGAGTGTGGGGCAGACCGAGGGAGATCACAGCAGCGTAGCCATGCTTACATTGGCCAGTAAGCTGAAGAGGGATGATGGAGGAAAGACGGGCCGTGCCTCTGGAGCCTCCGACTCCACCCACAGGGTCTCCATCAGGGACCGCCTCCTTACCAAAGGTACCTGGGTCGTTATCCTCTTCGCCCATCGTGTATTTCTTCCGTTCAGATCACTTTTTTTTATTCAGAAGCAAAACAAACTATGCAGCTAAGTATTTGGAGACTGACACAGGACAAGGTAGTTGTTTCTTGACTATATTTTCCCTTTAGTGTGTTTTATTTCAATATAGAAATATAAAATTGTTCATGCTCCTCTTCCTCCTTGAATGTTTGGGCTTCTCCTTCTATTTCTTTTTCTCTGTTTCTCCCTCCCTTTCCATTCCCCTTTTTCTCTCTCTCTCTCTCTGTTGATGTTTTTGCCTTTTGCTCCTTGGTTTTTATTTATAGGTACCTCTCATTGCCTTGAGAGGCCGCTTTCAGACACCTGCCTCTTCACTCCTCCTTTAAATTTCAAAGGGTTGTCCTTGTCCTTCTCAGATTTCGTTGTGCCGTTTACATTTGTCTCATTCTCACCCCTTGTGCCCACCACCATTTTCCATAATGTTTTCTCCTTTCTGTGTTCTCGCCTTTCTTGCTGTAGTCCATACATTTACTTAAAGGTATAGGCATTGTTTATATTCAGAGTAGATTCAACCGTGGTTTGTGCATTGCTGGTCCACTGTCATTTACAGTTCTATGTAAACGTGGGTGGATAAAATCTTACGAACACCTGTCAGTATAATGCCGTTTAGTACAGCATAACTTACTTTTCTCTCTCTTGGATTGCTGTTTGCCTTGTGGAAGTTCTTTTTTCCTTGAGGTACTGAAGTAGTATGGTTTCATGCTCACAGGGATGATAAATACAAGGTCAAGTTCTGAGTCAGGAAACCGCTAAATGATTTGGCTTGGGACCAGCACTTTATAACGCTCAAACTGAGGATGACAGGTTTGTTCCAACACACTGTAAAATACAGTCCATATTGCTAAAGCAAAAACAACTTGCTCCAAGATGAGATCTTATTATTGTCTATATTTCTTGCTCTTTCCAGGGAAGTGTGATTGTTTTATTATCTTGGTCTGTTTCACAAATCAGATCATTACCTTTCAGAGAACTTGACCATGTAAAATGGCTGAATATGAAAAGTAATGCAGCAGTGTTTACAACAGGTTGAGAATTTATTTGTGGGGGAGGGTGGCGTGGCGTGTGACAGGCGTGTTCAGTAATGAAGTAGTCAAACAAAGGTTTATGGATAACTATTTATTGAAAATGAATAACTACTCAAAATAGATAACTATCTATATGTGAACATAAATAACTATTAAAAAATGAATATTTACATATTAAAATAAAATTTAAAAATATATTAAAGAACAAAACACAGATTTTAACTCTGCTTTTTGATGAACATGTCAAAATAAATAACTAATAATAAATAACTATTTACATGATGAATACATTTTACTTTGTCAAAATATATTCAAGAGATCAAAACACTTTAACTCTGCTTTTGGACCAGAGTTGTTCTCCTTTTGTCATGTGACTATTTACACAGTTGGTACTCCCTGTTGGAACATTTAATTTTCCTTTTTTTGGAAAAAAAAACATTTCTAACACCTGTCTGTATGGGTGTGCCTCAGGGGCAGGTCCATGTATTGAGATTCTGAGGCATGGAAGCAGGTGCTCTCCTTTCAGCTTGTTTCTTAGGTCAGTTTTGACCTGAAATATAAACAAACTTGCATAACCATTGAATATAACCGTTTTGAAAGACGGTACAGGAGAAAATTTACAGAAAATTTACCCATTGTGCTCTCTTGCATGGTTGAAACTCACATACCCTGCTCATTGCTGACAAGTCTCACTCACAGTTCATGCTGGAAACAGGGATGACCAGGGCCACTGCAGCCAGAAGACTCAAACCAGGTTAGATGTCTGCCCACTCGTTAAATTATCTGGCTCTCCGATCTCTAGGACACTGAAGGCTCCAAGAATATGGTGGTTTTGGAATCTGCTCTCAAGATTGCCTTCCAAGCTGATGATGTAGGGTTTGAGGACCTGCAGTAATGGATATCAATAAATTTTTTGGCAAAATGAGGAAAAATAATTCCTTAAAAATTGTGGTGAAGATGTATGCATTTACCCTGTCCTGCTCCTCTTCTCCCAGTGGGTGATATTGAAGGACCCAAGTCCATCCGGGTCATCAAGGTCTTGATGAAAACGGGATAGGAATGACCCAGGGGGTGTGGTGCCACCTGTCTCCACGGTGCTCCTCAATGCTTTGATTGTGACAGGAACCTAAATGTAAAACACAAAAACAAAAACAGCCATATGGGGATCACATGGCAACTATCTGACAGAATTATCCTAAATCAAAATGCATCTGGAAAATACCTGCTCTTTGAAGTGCAGAAAATTGACGTCTGCTTTCTGGAACACATTGGACAGCCGTGCAAGGTGGGGCAAAACATCAGCTTGAAGATGAAGAGCAGCGACAAATCTGTGATTGGCACAAAATGTATACAGCCTTTTGGCCACTGGACATTTTTTAATGTCTGCCTCCTCTGCTAATGCAGCGAGCACGGCTTGCAAGTTCCTCTGCAGGTTCTGAATGGTGAGGTGCTGGGACAGCCACCGGACATCCTTTACTTCCTAGACTTGGAATATTGTTTAGTGCGAAATAAACAAGATGATAAAACTGTAAGCTATAGGGCTCTTGTATGAAAAAGAAGTTGAGCAGTGCACCTTGATTTTCAAGTCGCTGATGCCAAGGATGGTGGCTGCTGACTTCAGTGCTGCTGTTCGATTGACACTGTTGCAGAAGTACAAAGGGAGTTCCTGGAGATGGTCTCTGAATGTTCCCACGCACTTGACCTCTTTAGATGAATCCTTGAATGCAAGTGCAAGTCGATGAGCAGCGCATGCTACTGAATCGAGCTTGGGGAAGCTGTCAGTGAGTTGCTTTGCAAACCCATTCACCTGACCTTTGTGAAGAAAAAAAATGTGTCAAATAATATATAGCAATATTTTCATACAGTGTAAAATATTGATTAGTAATGAATTTAATACCTGTCATTACTGCTGCACCATCAGTCCCAAGACCATACAGTCTGTCTGTTGGGAGCTCCTTTTTCTGGATGACGTCCTTTGCAGCAGCAACAACCGTGTCAGCTTTACCATCCTCCAGGGATACCATGTCGAGGAACTGGTTAAACACTCGTCCCTCTTTCTCCAGGTATCTGAAATAAAGTGCTGCTTATTGGCATATGATTTTTTTTTTAAATTCATCTTTCAACAGCTCTCACATTCATACCTAATAAGTATGTCGAGCTGTCGGCTTATGGAGACATTCGTGGTTTCATCCATTTCCAGGCTAATGGCTTGAGATGACTTCATATCCTTCAGGAGAGGCTCCTTAATTACTCTTGCCAGGATCTCCAGCATCTCGTCTACTATTCTGTGGGATCTGTAATTGTTTCTCTGATCCAACTTTGGATTAAAGAATTAATTATTTACCATGTACATCTTTTGTAATTGCTCATTTACAGAAATAGTTACCATTTAAATCAGGTTTACCTTCAGTTTGGTAAAATAATCACACCCCAAAAGCTCAGCCAGATTCAATAGTTTTGGATTTTTGGTGTGATGTGCTATTTCGTTTTTCACGAGCCAGTAAAGGCACTTAAATCACTTAAAAACAACAGCTCCGTGCTCAACGATGATGTTAGGATCGAAAGCTTGCACCACTGAGAAGCCTATACAGTGAGCAAAGGAATACCTTGTTAAATAGGGACAACTAATTTGATCAATCAAATGTGCTAGACTTAAAAGCTAAAATCAAATAGTTGCTTCCAGTCCGGATTAGACATACCATGCTTTGTGAGGTACAGCCAGGGCTTGAATTGTGGCATTTCAAGCCACTCAGGGTTCCATCCAGATTTGTGGTGCTTGGGATCACCTGAAATGAATGCATTATGTTTAGAATCAATATTACAGTGCTGACAGATACACTGTCACACTAACTTTCTCTGGGATAGTGAGATACCTGCAGCTGTGGTGTCTGCAGGGATGACTTCAGTCCCATCTGCCTCCACCGCCTCCACAGTTGGCCCTGCTGCCTCATCCTCTCCACTCTGCCCTGCTGTGTCACCACTTGGCCTTCCTATTTCTCTACTAACTGACATTTGGGATTGAAAATGTTGCTTGAATTCTCATTTGGTCTCTAATTTCTAATACATTTCCTATTAAAATCAATGTTGGCTGCTATCTGAAATTATCTAATTTAGTTTCCCAACAGCATATTGTCTGACATTTTCATTGTTAAAAGAGTTTGCATCCTACCTGTGGTGCTCTTTGGCTCTCTTCATCTTCCTGGTGCTTCCTTTTTAGCTGAAAATAGGATTCAGTGGGCTTCATGGCTGGCGAAAGAAGGAAAAAGTGTCAGTCAACCTGGTTATGTTAATCCAACCTTTTTAGTTAGACCAAAACTGTTGGTAGTTGTACTCTCTTGTTAACGTTACCGAATGTTAGTTAGCTGTTGTGAGTGTTACTAGCCAGTCCAACTATCCTCGTAAATTAAAATAAGATGTGTAACGTTAACATTAAAACAATAAAGGCATTCTTTTGTAGGCATCCAATACACAAACTGTATGTAAGTATGGTGTTTTTATTATTGAGTTGGGAAAAAGAGTTAACTTTCTTTAGAAAAACTTGATGCTGCCAGTCTCCCTTTGAATTTGACGTACCTAATGAATTGCAGTGTCACGCACGCCTGACGCGCATTGTCTTGAAAAGGGAGGGGGTGGATGAGGGGGGGAAGGTCCGCTAGTCTGTAGGCATTATGAAATGACATTTGCACATCTTGATTGAAAAAAATAAAAATAAATGGAAGTGGGATTTTATCTGGGCTGGCTGCCCAAGTAGAGCCTATGCATGGGAAACGCTGTGCAGTGCTTGCTGAATAAACTATCTACCCCTGGGACAAAGAGTATACAGACAAACACTGATAGCAGCTGATATCACTGCTAGGCACACCTTCAGCCAGAAAGGGTGACTCTGACTTAGTGTTTGGACCTTGATGGTACACAGCTGAGAACCACTGAAATAAATTGTGGATGATCTTTATGCATAAATGTTAAAATATGAATAGGGACCTGACATTTAACACAAGGGAGCTATGGAGAAGAGTAGCTGTTGTTATCGGGCAAAACACTAACTCCCTACTGGCTCCGAGGGAGCTGTTAAATAGCTGGCCCTTTGCTCTGACCTCCATGTGGAGGAGGGGAAGTGAAAAATAATCACTGAAGTAACTAATTATTACACTCTGCACATTTTAAGGATTATAATTGCATAAATGACAATGGAAAAATTCTTAGCATGACACTCTGACACAGATGTTGCCCAGAAAGAAGAGCTTTTTTTTGTAAATTGTTAAAGTGTTAAACTAGCTGACACAAATAAGCAGTGAAAAGAGTGTCAGTGATGGGGAAAAAACAAAAATCCAACCAGACTTCACCCAGAGGCAACAGCCCTCTACTCTACAGGTCTTCTGTTGGTTCTCTTCTTTTCCTCTCTTTTTTCCTCCTCCTTTTTGTTACCCACCCGAGTCACTCTGTTATTCTCTGCGTTGTTGTGTTGTTTGTACAAGACAATTCATTTTACAACTTGCATATTAGACATTGTGCTTTTATGAACAGCAACTTTCCTGATTGAGCAGATAGCATTTCAGTGCTTAAAGTACAGTAAAGTGTGACAGTGTCAGCTCTCTGTGTGTAAGGATCTCATATGTGTGTGTGTGTGGTGTGTGTGTGTGGCTCGCTGTCTTTTCTCTGCTCCCTTATTCGTTATTCTTTTTTTTCTCTTAACAGAAGTTGCAGAACTTGAAGCCAATCTCCCTAGTAAGTATGCTTTACACTTCCATACACACTGATCTCATTTAATTAGTTGAGTCAGACTCATTAGCCACATTTCCATTAAGCACTTCGGTATAGTATATAGTACCCTTGCCAAAGGTACCTAAACCCAAGATCTGTGTTGCGTTTCCACCACAGACAGTACTCTTAAATGTAGGCGGGGTTGTTACTGGGTAATGGCGCATCAACCAGGTAACGTTAAGCAGCTGATTTCATTTACTTACTTGTGCCGAGCAAATGAAGCCACATTCANNAACATCCACTCTGAGGAAAAGTTGCAAAAGTTTCTAAAATGAAAGGATGTTTTTCTGCCTTTTCATCTTTACTAGTCAACATTAGCCAGGTGTAGACTGGAGAAAAATATACTTTAATTCACTGTGCCGATCAAAGGCTACACCTCCAGGTATACTGGCAACTTTTAAGGTGGAACGTTTTCTTGCATGTTACTCAATGCATGAGTTGACGTCGTGAATCAGTCAGCCCACCTTAAATATCAATATGGCGACTTTGACCATTCCATTTGTTTTTATTGGCTCTCTTACATGAAATATGCTTTGTGATGATTGGATCTTCACGGCTTAATAAACTGTTTATGAATTTCACCTGGATTATGTAAACTGTGAATATTCTGTTTCCTCACTTGGAAAAAAAGTCCCGAGCCTCGCTCGCCCCGCTCGCTCGCCTCGCTCCGGCAGCAGTACACCTCTGCAGGTAAGGTAGAGTGAAGATTCTGTTGACCAATCAGTGGACTGCAGCGTTTCCAGCTCTACCTTTTAGTACCAGGTCTGTGTGCTAGGTACCCCAACAGAGG
>NTHP01000125.1:998402-1029925 GCA_003416845.1 Oplegnathus fasciatus | reverse complement strand
AGGTACCCCAACAGAGGTGTAACGAAAAAAGGGGACGGTATGGAGCGGTTCCATTGGTACCATCCACAACTTTTGACAATGGAAACGCAAAAAATAACCGTTCTAATGTGTAACGAACCGAACTGAACTGAACCGGACTGCCTGGTGGAAACACGGCTTTTGTCTCACTTTGCATTCCTCCTCATACTTACATTAGTGTTTGTTCAGCCCCACATCCTCTTCTAGTCAATGCATCTGAAAGTGTGACAGCTGAATAATTGACCTAATACTGTATACCATAAATTCTTATAGTGTCCTCCTGTTTCCAAAGCTTTAATCTATAGTCGTTTTTTCCCTGTTTTGGACCGACATGTTGGACAAGGCGTGCTTGATGTATTGTTCTGGCCTTGTTTTTGGAACGAGTGGATATTACAACAATTCTAAAATAAAACCAAGCCCATAGATGTGCTCTATGTTGACATTTTTGACAAGTTGCTTTGATAATATTAAATGAAGGTTATTTGTACAACACTTTAAACTGTATTGCAGTGCTATAAATATATTCAGCCAGAATCAGATTCTTTTTTTTGCATTTTTGAGTAAATAAGCCTTGTAATGTTTTGTGATTGTCTGTGCACATCAAAAGCTGTTCATTAAAGGCTGCTTAGTCTAAATTATTGACTGATTTACTTTTAATGGTTTAGAAAAATCCATCTGCGAAACCATTTCATCAGGCTCAAACATCATTTCGATTTTCATTTTTAGCCAGATTGCTGAGCTCTACCATATAAATGTGTAAATATTAAGCTGGAAATGAGCCATGCTGTTGAATATAAACACATGCGCTGTGAGTCTTGGACGGGTCTCGTGCTTGTTATACTTTTAGCCTTGGGATTTATTTGTTCAGACAGACTGTACCACCAACTACTATTTGTGTTTTGGCTTCTCTTTGAGAATTTACACTACAGTATATCAGATCTTCATTAGTCAGTTATCTGGTTATTGTTATGCACGAGTGCTGAATTAATTATGATTGTTTTGACTGAACACAGCATGCCTGTTTCTGTTTGTGGTCTGATGAGTTTGCCTTTGCAGCTGGGAAATATTTTTGTGTCATACATTTTCTAGATGAGACACATGAGATGAGAAAATATTGGTATTTAGTAGGGATGGGCATTTCAATCAAAAATACTATTCGATATTTGCTGGGAACTATTCGACGATTCTTCAAAGATCACCCCATGACCCATCCCTAGTATTTAGTTACCAGGGGGGATACAGGATGCCTGAATCTACACAACAGCCTGTGTGTTTGTTGCATACTGGAAGCTGACCTGCACTTGCTTGTGTAGAAGATGTACCTCTGATTCTCAGAAATACATTCCAGACAAACATCCCAGTTGCTCTGGAGTTGTTGGACTACATCTTTAGGGAACTGAAGTGAACAACTGGGTGAAGTATTGTATGCCCATCTGATCTGTGCCTCATTACCAACAAGGATGAAATATGGTCCTGTGTGAAGTATTCTTTTGATTTTCATGAGGCTTCATCTCTGTGCTTTATGGAAACCTGGCTTTGTGCCGTGGCTCTGGACTTGCTGTATGACCGTGATGGATTTTAAGGGCAGAGGAGAACTCAGGAGAGGAAGGGATCTGTTCAAAAAACTCTAAATGAGCTGTGAAGGACACAGTGGGCCTCATGGAGGAACCCCTCACATAAACAGATTTGTTCTTAACCGTCATGTACCAAGCGGTTTAAGAGAATTTGTGGCATTCACCAATTTTCTCTTAGATACAAACAAAATTTATGAGTGGTCCAGACCTGTCATACACGTCATATACAGATATCTACATAGTCAGATAGTCTTTTTCCACAGCAGAATAAACACAACATCCTTGATGATAATGCCTTAATCTGAATGAATTTGGAGTTAAAGCATTGCTTATGTCACAGAACAAAAAACGATAACTAAAATAAACTTAATGCAAAATTAATATTCTGTTCTGGTATTCTACTTAGATTGTAAACTTACACTTTGATATTCTGTTATATAATGTTAATTGATATATCTGATTATTGCTGGGGCATGTGATGCTCGGCAAACTGAGAGTCCTATCATATCTCAACATTTGCGCATTTAACAAACATTTCACTGCATATTTCTTCAGTAATGCAGGCCAAGTTGGCATAAATGATCTATGAGCTTGGTGGAGAAAGTTTGAAAAAGACAAATTAACTTTTAGATATGATAAAACCATCATCAGTTATTTGTAGAGTGCTATATTTTCCATGCGGCCCACAGTAGATTATCTGCTCTGCCTGACTAAAAAGCAGTTGAGCAGATTGCATTTGATTCAGTGTTTCCTTTGCATTCATCGCAGTCATTGCCACTAACATGTCTCACAATGTGTGTCACCTTGTCTGAGTCTGGTTTTACACAGAGCAAAAAAGGAAGGGTTATTCAGTGAAAAGAGCTGATGTGACGTATAGTTTGATTAAAAACATCTCACACATGAACATGGTTAAAAAACGCTCTCCCAGGTGATGTCCATGGTTTTGGGTGCAGTACATGTCCTTGAACACCAGGGGGGAATGTGGTGCCACAGGGAGTCCCAATGCGTAAATCCTGCAGTCTGTGTGGACAGCATGAAAATGCCATGGCTTCGGAAGGATTTAATGAAAATACAATATATTATTGAATTTAATGCCATTATTTGGCACAAAGGCAAGTAATAAAAGGTAATGGTAGACCTTCATACAGCTGCTCCTGACTTTAACCTTTGTCTCTCCAATAACTAATAACTGTCCCCTCCATTTATTCCTGTTCAGGTACATGCAAAGCCAGTTTCCCAGATGAGGACAAGCTGCATCATTTTCAGCTGGCAGTGTCACCTGGTAAGAGAGAAAAACTGTCTGTTTGTCCCCTTTTCTGTTCTTACACAAATAACTGCTTTAATAATTTCACAACTGCTTTGTGAATGGGATGCAGAAAAATTAGTCACAGCTAATGTCTTTTTGGCTTCCACCCTTGCAGTGCTAATGTTGTAAACACTTATTGCAGCAGTGTTGAGCTCAGACTTTAATGTTGTTTTGGAATTAAAGTCATCTTAGGTCAGACTCAGTTAAATATCTGAAAATAAAAGGCAATCACGATCAAATTCGCTGATGTAGTGTAAGAGATTCAATTAGGATTGTAATTTTATTAACCACTTATCAAAGCTTGAAGTTGAAGCCTAAGAAATTGTAGGTAAAGAAGCCCATCTTAAAATTGCTATGAGACACCTTACAGAGTGCATAGCAAAGTGATTTTCTTTAAAGAGCCTTAGTCCCCAGTTAGGACAAGCAGCCTATCCACCGTTTTCTCATTTTCTACCATCTTACTTCCAGACAATATGCAGGGTTTGTGTGTGCAGGTTGTGGGGGAGGAGGCGATGGAGTGGGAGACTGCAAATGTTAGAGTTTTGTTTGTAAGTCGGCTTCTGTTTCTTAAAGTATTCCCCTTAAATGACATTCCAGTCTTTCGACTTTTCGAATTTCGACATTACCACCGCACAGTTATTATTCTTCCAGTCCAATCTGCTTGCTCAGCAGTGTTCCAAGCTAAGTGGGCTACCTGTCGAATATTGTGCAAACCGAACGCACTGGTGTGGAATTACCCAAGTCTCTGGAGGCTCTCGTACCTCTCCCTTCCTGCTCTCTATTTGTCATACACCCACTTTCTCTCCGTTCTCAAGCCCAGTGTCACCTTTTCATTTCTCTCATTTATAAAATGTGAAAATCTGTCTTCACCTCCTGTTTGAAGACACACGACAAGGAGAACACAAGCCAGAGACTGAGAGAAAGTGAAAACATGGCTTTGTGTTTGTGTGTGCGCGTGAGTAATTGAGGGAGAGGGACATGAACAAGAAAGAGACTAGTAATTGAGGATAATGAAACATGGGCGGAATATTTTCAAACACTATTTAGCCCACACCAAATTCAAATTCAGACACCGGACACATGTTGGGAAAATTGTACAGAATTGTTGGCAAGTCTCAAATAATTGAAACCAAATTTGTGCTATTTTCTTGAAGAATAATTGTGGTTTTATTACAACTTGGGTCTTATTTTCTATCAGTTTTTATCAGTTATGAGAACATTGTACTCACCAAATTAATTGCTGAGGTCAGACAATCCAGTCACTTTGACACAGTGAAGTTCGACATGGCAAAAAACACGAGTGATCAGGTGATCAAACAGGGTGTAAGCAAGACAACAGATTAACCAGATTATCCATAACATTTTAATTGGACGTAAAACAGAAAGTAACAATCCTGTTAATAATCCCGTGTGGTACAGAAAAAGTAAGTGTGCGCACAACTACGGCAAGTACGGCAGGTCAAAATTTAACCAGGAAGTCTGTCTGTAAACTGTCATAGATTCTTACAACAGGCAGTTTGGCTAATTTTACCGTTTGACCAAACTGTTGGCTTGTAGAAGTGCAGTGGCGGGCCAGTATTTACTGGCATATGTAACTGAAACAACCCTCAAATATGTTGCAGCAGTTTAAGAAGCTTGAGCCACAGTCATGTTGATGTTTATATTCCTTTTACTTATGTTTAGTGCAATTGTAAGTGTTAATATTACAGAATTACAAAAACTACCAGCAAGAGACTTGGTCAACTTAATTTTCATCTGGTTACTTGATTAGTCTTTGGAATAAGCTTTAGAAAATGCTGCATTTGAGAGGCGTCTCTTATTTTGACCAGTACGTTTTTCGAGAGAGTTGATGGAAGTCACTTTTTTCTCAACTAAGATGTTATGATATCTTCATGTTTTAATAATCAGTGAATTTATTTAAAGTTATCAAGCTGTTCCAGGCCTAGTGTGTAAGTGCAAGGAAGTGCGTGAGTATGTGTGTGTCTGTGATTCATCCGTCTCCCTGCCACCCGAGTACGCTCTGTAACTCCAGCTTGGTTTTCACCAAGGCCTTTGTAAGCGAAATCTGCAGAGAAAAGCAAAGATCAGCAATTAGAGACGAGGTTTGGTGTCATGTTCTTAAAGAGGAGTTGATAAGGCGATTGAGTTCTCAGAGAAAGACTTGCTCAATTATTCAAAACCTCTGTCTGTCCTGACTTACACACACACACACACACACACACAAATACACGTCCATCCCCCATTTTCGCTCCCTTTCATTTGCTCATTTCTCTTTTAGTGTTTCTGTTTCTCCCCTTGTTTAATCTCTCTCTCTTTTTGTTCTGTTCCTCTTGCCTGTTCTTTCTGTGTCCCCTCCAGTAAAAGCTAGGCAGTAGATATCTGTTCAGCATTTCTCACATTTTGTGACCCATACATCTGGTGTTTTAACACAGCGGCCTCCGCTTATCATTTTTTATACTACAGCCAGGACACCATGCTACTTTGGAGTCAAACCTAATACAGTACATAATCCAAAAATAGTGTCAGATCCAAGACACTGCATCCACATCTCAGGATCAGCTCTGGTACCAGGACTCTGACAACATTTGTTTGCCAATAATAACACCTTGTCACTCATTTCACAGTGACCTAAAAACACTAACAACAGGTAACATTACAATGCATCACTGTTGTCAGTATGCTTTATTTATTTATTTAGCATAAACCAAGATTCCATTACAACAAAAATCACTTCTTTATTACATGAATTGTGCTACATTGCACTATGTTACAGAAATGAATCAGTATGCTTCAATAGACTTTTTGCATTGAGTAATTCCAAGTGCACAAAATGGAACAAAATTAATTCCAGTAACACAATACAAAACTCTCCATATGTATTCACTATACATACTTGTATGGGACAGCTACAGATTAGAAATACAATAGTGCTGGTCAACTCTGCATTCTGCATTTGGCCACAAGTTTTAATCCACATCACACCTTATGTCCTCTCTAATCCACCTGGGAAATAATCTTTTTGCATGCCTGATCCACCCCTGGCAGTCTTCTGCAGATATGTCCAGACATCCAGCGTTCATTTAGTCCAAGAGGGACATCTGATCGTGTGGCCGGTGGTCATAAACTTCCCACCTCCCTGAGGAAAAGAATTCCTCTATGGGGTTGAGGAATGGAGAGTAAGGTTGGGGGGACAAGTGACACCACCCTGAGATGGGCTGTAAACCACTCTGTGCCAAACAATTACCAAACTGTAAATACACAGGGATTTGGTGGTGGTTGAGTTTGAGTGAGAAAACAGTTCATGAAATTTGAAAGATGTGGTCATTGAATGCATTTTGTGTGAAAGCAATGAAAAGTGATCCCCAGTTTAGTCCACATTGACCCCTGCTGTGCTGACTGTGTGACGAGTTTTGACAAAGTAAACTGTAGCAGGTGTCTCATTTCTCTATTGTCTTCACACCATGCTGTCACATTTCGTTTGAGAATTGTAGTATATTAGTTATATGTTTATACATACGGACGCTTTCATTTGCACTACAGGGAAGGTAATTGTGCTCAGTGAGGAAAATAGGAAAGGGAAGTTGCCTCGGGATGCAGGTTGTCCAATATCTCTTATATCCAAACCAGTGTAATGCAAAATCATCTTGACTTGTTGTGTGGAGAATTTATAGCTCAAGGCTTATGTAAGTGCTTCTTTCCTTTCCTCTCCTTTCTGTTCCTTCTTTTGTGTTTTGTTTTTGTTGTCTTTTAAGTTTCTCATGGGAGTGGTAGGCAGTAGCACTGTTTACTCTAGATGAACATTATTCATACTACAGGTAATGCTGTATTTCAAGTGTTTGATTGACTGCTGTTGGTCCAAAAAAACCTAAGGCCCATGTCTTAATGGGTCCAGCTACAAAACACACAATTTGGGATTTGAGAAAATACTTAATCCCTTTTGTGCTGAAACTGTTGTCATATTCTTAATTCATGATCAGTGGTTTCTCTTAGTCCTGTGCTCATTCAACCTTTTGTATGCACAGATGAAGTTTTACAGAGCAACAATAATACAAAAAATCTAAAATTCCCATTCAAAGAGACAAAGATGTGTTCTAGTCGCACATCATAACACTATCCACTCGTGGGTCTCACAGTCATTATGTCTTGTCAACAACAGTGTACTCTTTGTGTTGCTTTATTGGAAGCATGTGGCGTAACATTCATCCAGGTGAGGAAGGCATCCTGCATTGTTTTTCATATTTTCAGTACAGAGCTACTTTTGTTAATATTTTCTAGACTATTTAACTGAAATCATCTTGCTCAGAGACCAAAGGAACAAAAAGAAACCTAATCAAGAAGCACACACACATCTGCGAACATGGTTCATTTCAGATTGTTTGCTCAGATCTAATTGAAGCAAGGCGGGTGGTTGAGAGCGGATTATTTTATATTGTTTTATTTGTGATTATGTTTTTATTATTAAATTGTCCATCTAAATATTTTATCAAACTGTATTTGTACTAATGTGAATCAAACATTTCTTTTGTTACGAACAAACGGAACACATTGGAAAAATGGGTGATCTTTTTCAGGCTCGGTTCAGTTGGAATCTCTCTTTATTTACTCCATTTAGTTTAGTCTCCTTTTCCCATGCAACAGCTCTGTGCTGTGACCCTGTAGCCTGAGACCCCTGTGTCTCTGAGGAATGGGGACAGCAGCAACACTCCGGGGTGAACACATTCTCACATGTCATTGTTTGGGCTATTAGAAGTACAATAATGAAAGAAAATGACGTACACATTGCATTGTCTCTGTGTCTCAGACGTGTACTTTTTCTGCTTGATTTGCATATGGATAATTCATGTATTGTTGTGCACATTGCTGCAACAGTGCCCATATTTTAGGGACAGCAAGAGGTTAGAGTGTGTGTTGAATTAAGTAGGCTTACATTTATGGCAAAAAATAAGAGTTTAGTATGTTTTTTTTTTCAACACACAAGGACCCATTATTGACAAAATAATAACATGCTTTTACAGTTATTTAAATCCTCTTTCAATTCTTTGCAGGGCAAATTGCAGCAATCCTATCTTACAGTTTTGAATGTGTCTGTACCACCTTGGATGACTATGTCTTTGAACGTTTGCTCAGAAGTGGTGAAGTTCAATCTTCTGTTAACAGCTATTCCACAGATCAGAGTGTGTCATGTCTGGGCTTGGGTATGACGACTGTAGTTTGGTCTAAGTTGGTTTTTTGAGCTCCCAAACTGGAGATTTTGTGCTTCTCTTTGTTTCAGATCGTTTAGCGGCACTTCTTTGTTGTTGGTCGTCTATTTGTAAATGTACGTTTGCGGATCCGAGGCAATAGCATTTGATTTTTAGCTGGCCAAATAGATGCTTGGCCTACATAGTGTTCTGGACGGGTTAAACACAAATGATGCCAATGTTAGAGCTGGCTGGTGCTTCTCCTGAAGTTATTACACAGATAAACAGGGTGAACAAAGGATTAAGCAAACAGCAATGATGAGATGTGCTTTGGGGTAAACAACTGCATGTTTTTTTTGCTGGTGGCCAGCCAAGAAGAGGCAACAGAGGCTACATGGTCATCAGAAGTTCAACTCTACACAGTATTGTGTGTGTGCATGTATAGCTTCATGCAAATGTCACAGTACAGCTGTATGTGTAAACAGTGTTTCATACTACAGTAGCCGGTGTAATACTGTGGTAGTATTGGTTTGTGGGTTGAGCTGTGATAGCTTTTTGCTATCAGTTATGCAGTTAATGACAATCTTAAGTCCTATGACTTTCTTTTAAAACAACCCTAAACACAGCATATAGCAATATTATATTTATACAATATGTTAGTAAAGTCAATATTATATTTTTCCCACGTCTTTGGTCAGTACAATTCCTGTGACATGTTTAAAGACTGATGTGAAGGATGAGGCTATGCAGCCTATGGAGAGGAGTGAGCTTTCACACTGATGCCAGACTCTCTTTTGTCTAATGATTACATTTATTTAAATAGACCACCAATTATCACACATTTACGTCCAGGGACAGTAATGTGGCAAGGACCTGCATCTTTGCAATAGCTGTGTTCCCAGGAGTCAAAGTGCAGATCTCACACAAGCCCTCTCCTGCGTTTCCCTCCACCCTCCACTCTACCTGAATAAAAATAAAATATACATCCTTTTTTCCAAATACCTTATGTTTTCACTACCACGAAAAACAGAAATGTTATTGGTTGGTATTTTTCAGATACGCTGTTTCTTCATATTTTGTTCTCAATTATGGATGTGTCTTTCAGATCTCCGTCAGAAACCGTAATTATCTGTCAACACCAATCATGCCCTGTAACTGTCAATCTGCTTCACTCTTTCTTCCTACAGCGGAAATCACAATTATGCTAATTAAGGGTCCTTTCAGACCGCTTCAAAAGGTTGGGCCGCTTTCAATTGAGCTCTGGTGAGGATCGGTTATGATGTGAAAGCAAAGCCAACAAACCACACGATTCTGTGACGTAGACATGTGATTTTAGCATGCATTTAAAAACTAAACTACAATGTAATCCATCTGCGGAACATGGGAACTGTCAAGGAAGAAATCTACATAAGCAATATATATTATGCGAAATAATTTGGTAACCATGGTAACGTGATATGGATGAGCATATGACTGCGAGGGTTTTCCTTGATACATCAAGAAATGGAGTTGTAACAGGTGTGCTTGTGTCGTAGTAGTTCCTCCTTAACAAAGTGAAATGTTGCAACAGTGCACGGCAAATATTCATCCTTTACATCCAGCCAAACATCTGCATCTAGCCTGAAGTAAAAAACAATCTTGTGTCGTACATTTTTGGATACATTTGTGGGTTACCTGCCATTAACCAACCAGCCAACTAGCATCTTCCTGTGTGTGTGTGTGTGTGTGTGTGTGTGTGTGTGTGTGTGTGTGTGTGTGTTCAAGCCCAGTGTCTTGTGACAGTAAAGACTGATTGCTCCAATGTACTGAAGACACTCATGAATTATTTATGACCGCTGACTGCAGCTGTTAGTCAGAAGATTTCTTTCAGTTTGTTGCTTTATATCCATTTGTTATTCTCTCTTGTCCCTTTTGTATCCATCCATCCCTTGGCTTTGATGCTGTAGCTGTTACTTCTCTGCCTCCTCTTTTCCACCTGACACTTGTGCAAGCTGCATCTCTGTATTTCACGCAGCGTTTCTCTCCCACTGTCTCGGCTCATTTATAATACAGGGGGGACTGTTTGTGCGGTCTAATTAAATTGTGCCTCTGTCTTTGTTTCAGTGAATGGAATCGGTTGAGGCTTAGATAGCCGGTTTTACAAACGCTTTATCTCAAATTGTTCAGTGTTTGAGTACACAGAGAGGGGGAGAGAGTGAGAGCTGCTCATCTTTTTTTTTTGCCAATTTTGAATGTACAGCATGATTTTTAAGTGTTATTGATACTGTGTCAGAGCAGTATTGAAATAACTGGTCATTTTTGTGAATTTACTGCATTCTATTGTAAGGTGTAAATAACATTATTGCCTCCCATATATGTAAATGAGGTGCTTCAAAATATACTGCAGGAGTATGTGGTCCATGTACGACTGCTGAGCAAGGTATTTTTAGACAAAATGGGCAAATCTGGATGCTGGCTGCTCAGTCAGTCGAGCGCATACACATGCTCACACACACACACGCACGCGCGCACAGTTAGATCATTACATGGCTTATTACCAAGTGCTTTCCTTTCCTCACAATCTCTCTCTCACTTTCTTGAGTTCAGTCAGAAGTTGACAGAGGATCAATCCACCTGAGTGAGCTCTAACAAGGCGTGAGCTTTCTCCCTGTCCAGATCTGACTCTCTTCTCCAACTTGTCCTCCTCTGATCCCTGAAAGTGCTGTAGTGGCCCCGTAAGATCACAGCAGAAATGTAAATGTTATCCAGCTTATAAAAGACACCTTTTTAATCAGATCCTATGTCTTGAACAAGCCTTTAATTGGCGTGTGGGGAGAGATGGAGAGAGAGGAAGACAGAGAGAGAGAAAGAGGAAGGGACTGTGTGTGAATGGACAGCTTACAAAGGCAGATATATATATATATATAAACTGTGTGTGTGTGTGTGTTTACTGTAATCAACCACTGCAAGATAGAAAGGGAGAATTAAGCCAGTGTTATGTTTGGCCTGCTGTACAGAGTGTGGTCAGGCTGAAAGGTCACACATTAGGCCTTAACTCCCCCGAGATAACCTCCTAGATTGAGATTCAATTCTTCCAATTGGTTCTCTCATTTACTCTCTGGTGGCACATTCATTGATCTTGGCTGAGCTGGTCAATCTCCGCTTCTATTATGTTAAGTTTAGACACAGCCTCCTTCTTCATTTCAAAAAACATGAATCTGGCTCAACTTTGCTTCCAATGCAACATTATCTGATTGCACACTGCAGTCGGCCAGTCAAATATGTGCCATCACACGTTCTGGATAGATTACTTTGTAACTTAAGTAGTATAATTCTAATGTTGATCTTGCGATTATACAGATGGATTTCACTGTAATTATTCAAACTCGACTTCATGGATCATATTTCATCTGCACACTGGTAGCAACACACGTATTTTATTTTAAAATGCAGTGCCACGTTCAGTCTGAATGGCCTTAGTTTAAGTCTTATACCTACACTAACAGGTTAACGAATACACTTTATGAGCTGTTCTCATTGTAAGAAGAGCTTGTGTATTCTAAACTGCAGTATTTTTAGATGTGTGGGAACATGAAATTCAAGTGAAAATCCACTAATCTATTAATTTACTAATTTGAAAATGCATATTTACACTCAAATCTTTGGCTGTTTTGTTCAAATATTGTGTTTTTAGGTTTAGGTATTTGTGTTAAAGATGATGATCTTTAACACAAATACGTTTTTGATCACTTTTAATCACTGCCCTGCGCATGATACTTAATCCAGAAGGTCTTTCATTTCTAAACTCTGATCAGCAGTGTATGACGATGATTGAAGCCACTCTTTCCCCAGGAAACTGTAAACTGATGTTTGTCATAAAACATACATCTTCTTGTGTATGCATTATTGAAAACCCCTCTTCTCTGTCTTTCCTCTATCTCTCCTCTGTCTGCTTCCAGATGAGGGTTACTACCAAAGTGGAAGGTTTCAGTTTGAAATAGACGTCCCTGAAGCCTATAACATGGTGGTGAGTCAGTTATCTTTTATCGTTTGGTCTAAAAAGTCCATGCGTGTGTCTGCTTGTGTATATATGTGTGTGTGTGTGTGTGCCTGCCTGCCTGCCTGCCTGCCTGTGTATTTGTGTTGTCAGCCTTATTCGGTAGCTTCCTGTTTTGGCCCGTTAAAATAACGACCCTTCCAGATTTGCTGTCGGATTGTGGTCTGTTGTGCTCTGTACTGTTGTTTTGAGTATGAAGCAGTCTCTAAAACAAAGTGGTGGTGCCCTCAAATTATCAGCTGCTTGCACCAACTAAAAATTGTGAGCATGGAGGCACTGCATTTCCTGCCTAAAATTCACATAGGAATATCTGTACTGTGCTTGAATCTGGCAATAGATTTTTTTCTCTCTATAAAAGATCTGCAGTGTACTGCATCATGTTTTTTTTTTCACCTGACCTTCATGAGTTGAAGTTACTCTGCTTATCTCTTTCTTTGTCTGTTCTTCCATTCATTCTTGCTACACAGGCTTTATCTCACCATGCCAGTGTGTGTTTGTGTACGTTTGAATCTGTGTCTGTATGTATCTCTGCACATACATGCCTTGAATGGCCTTTGTCTGAGTCTTTTTAAACATTTACACACACACACACACACACACACACACACACACACACACACACACACAGTTTCCTCTACATGCAGCCATCTGTGGCAGTTTATGACGCCTGCCAGACAACGCTGAATAATAAACATTCAGTCATGAAATGTTAATTGATTCATAGAGCTGGGCCTAGTGGCGCTCAAATAGAGAATACCTGCAATGACGGATATTGCGGAAGAGAAGTGTGACCAGACAGTAAGGTAAGGTTTAGAAAGCGTTCCTCGCAAATTGCACAACTGTAGGACAAGCGAGCCAGGGGAAAGATACCCCTTGTTAACTCTGCAAGTATATGTGTATGGAGAGTAATTACAGCAGGTGGGTTTTAGTAAACAGATTCCCCTACCTGTTGTTACACGTCAAATCAGTTGAAGCAAAGCAATCTACAGCCTGGTTTGAAATCTTACCTGTAGCTCATATTACAACACTCCACTCTCTGACTCTCTGAACAGCATGATTATTCTTTGTACATACAGGCTTTAGGTTAGGACTGTGGTGTAAATGGGTTTCTATCCATCAGGTTTAACCAAAAAAACATTTTCAGTTCTGCAGTCACCAGCAGAGAAAGTGCTCAGGGCCGATGAAATTCAATAACAGCAATGAGTAATGACTCACCTAAAAAACAGTAGTGTCCATTTGGACCTTAATTGATGATGGACCAACTGAACAGGTATTGTGGGCTATAATTAATACCTGGGGACAGATTGGAAAGAATTCGGAATTGAAATGACTGAAAACATGTACGTAGTTACTTTAGCGTCAGTAGAGAATAATATCCCTTAACTATAAATTCTAAAAAAACTGCCTCTAAAAAGTTGCTGTCCACATTTCTCCCTTCATTTTTCTAGCTGAAATAAATGAAGTCAAGACAGATTATTTCCACCGAACAGTCAATCTGATTGACCCTACTGCAAACCTTAAAATGTCAGCTGTTAAGGGAACAGGACTAAGTCTATTAACTTCATTATCAGGCTAACTGTCATGTCTTTTTTAAATGAATTTGAGCTAATTTGAACTGACATATACAGTATGTTTAATTACCTTTCTGTAGTGCTACAAACTCTTGATTTGCAGTTACAGCCAGTTACTGATTTCAAGTTGTCCTTATTTGTGTTCTTATGCATTACAAATAGCTTAAGTTTGGTTGAATGGACGAATTGCTGAATCTTCTACTGACCGTGCCTGTGTAAATGTAACCTACAGTAATACACACTTGTATTCCCATTCCGTTCATACTTAACGGAGCAATAGTAACAACATACTTACTTCATACTTCATACTTATAAGTCCTTATCCTGGTTTTGAGAAACCACAATATGCTAGCTGGGTTTCTCCAGGTTTAGTGGTCACTGGCTGCCATGTGTGCAGGTGCGTACTCAACTGGAGTTATATTGTTGTTAGTAAAAACAAACAAACAAAAAACGATTATTAAAAATCCAAACTAATCTCCACACTAAAAAAATAATGACAGTCCACCACAGGTTATCTTCAGCATAGTTTTTATCTTTTATCTAGTTTTCATCTAAAAACACGTCAGGTGGTCGTTAATATCAAGTTGTTTCATGTTTTGCGAATGAGGGAACATTAAAACAATTCTACAAACGTTTGACAGGAAGCAGGGAAACATCATTGAGATAGATGTGCTTCACGTTCTGATCATTGTCAACTTGATGACTTCATTTTTGGTCATGAACTGCAGCATGCTGCGGTGCTGTACAGACATTTAGCCAGAACCTGGCTGTACTAATAGCGTTTGCCAAGGCTAAATTATTGTTCCAATGAGGAAAATCCTCTTGTAAAGCTATTTCATCAAGGCTGAAAATATCAAGGTACTATTTTTGGAGCAACATTGCCAGCTCCACCATTTTCCTGTGTTGAGAGAAACATTAGTTCCTGCGCACACATTTTCACCTCTGCACTTTAGATTATTGTTGATTTCCTAGACAGATGCTATACTCAAGACATTGTAGGACACAGTGATTCATCAAACTCAGCTGACTCAAACATCTCCTGACAAAAGTAAAAGAGTATGCCAGCAGTGTGTGCCCAGTGTTTCCCACAGGTTGAGAATTTACTTGTGGTGGTGGGTGGCGCGGCGTGTGATGCGTGTGACAGCGCTGTGTGTGGTGGCACGGCATGAGACGCCGTGGCGTGTGACGGGCATTGTTTTGCGTCTATAATTAGCACAATAATGCATATTATGATATTTTTTAAAATTATAGTTAGGTTTACAGTGATATATTGAGGGGGACAACTCATGTTTTTTTCCCAGGAAGAGGGGGTACGGACCCCAGTGTCCCCCCATAATATCCACCCATGAGCCAGTCCAACTACCCTCGTAAGTCAAAATAAGATGTGTAACGTTAACACATTAAATATGACATTTTAGGCATCCAATACACAAACTGCCGAGTGTGGTGTTTTTATTATTGAGTTAGGAGTTAGGAGTTAAAAGCTAAAAACAAGTTGTTTTCTGGTTTTGGTTTAATTTCTATTCCAATTGCCAATTTGAAGACGAAAACGGGAAAAAGCATGTGGGTTTCTGTTTGTTTAATTCATATGAAAAAACAGAAAAATACAGTAATGCATTGTATATTTGTTTATACTGTTATCAAACCAGTTGAACACAACTTTGGACGGAGGGTACACGGACCGTCAGATCCATGGAAAAGAGACATCATAGCAGTTTACTATGAAATCAAGGGCTGACTGAGCAGACATTTTAAACACCAAATGCAGTGGCTTTAGTTAAGTTGAGAATAGCTTGTGATAGCTTACTGAGAACTGCCATCGCAGAGGGGTCCTGTCCTCTTGACCTTTTCGAGCTCTGTTGTCAGAGCACGAATTCTTGGTCTCTTATGGCAAAGTGGGCCCCAGACGAGAGGATTTTAGAGACCCTTAGAGATTAAGAGACTAGCTAGCTTGCAAGCTGTATGTTCGCACATATGGACTCAAAAGCTGTGACAGTGATAGGTGCTAGCTACCTGAACACATGGATTTTGAGGGCATGAATAAAAGTTAGATGCAGTTTTTTATAGTGACTCATTTGTTGATCACAGGCAATGGTTCCAAAGCACTGTGGGAAAACGTTTAGACCTCGACCCCAGCTGATTTGGTCTGAGTAAGTGGGAGTCCACATTGTGTGAGTATTTGAGTGAGGTAGAAGTAAGCAGGTCTGAGATGTGTTATTTTTTACACCGCTATTTTTTGAAAAGAGTATAATTTGCAATGATTTCTTGAAGATATTAGGATCAAGTGAAAACACATTAAAACCAGGGTGATATACTCATGCCTTCTAGTCCATGTGAGTATTACTGCAGCAGGGTTGTGAACAAGTTGAATTGAAGGTTGAGTGTGGAATTTGAACAATAGGAAAATACATTACATCGCAGTACAGAGGCATAGTGTATGGAGGTAATCAAGATGACCCTTTCTTCCTTGCTTTTCCTGGGATCTCATTATTACTTACTGCTCCATAACTGCCCCAGCTTCCGTGTAACTAAGAGAATTGAATACTTACATCATTATAGTCATTTTACAGCAGCATACGGGGCTTTGACCAGTCAAGAAAAATGACAACCAATTTTCTCTTCTCTTTCAAACCTTCCCCATTGCAACATACAAACACTCACCAAACATACACACGGCTCTGCAAATGCCACATCAGCTGAATAATAAAAACACCCGTCATTCATCTATTACAGTATGCAAGGCTAATGTTAACAGATAATGAACATTGGTGGAATGAAAAATTATGAGAACAGGCCTAACAGTTCACTGCATACTGGGCGGACTTGACAGATTTCAGAAACATGGAGCATACACAGACACAGAAGGTGAAGTGAAGAAACCATCTGTGGACACTGGCCTGAGTTTTGAGGGCTGGTCTATTTGACTGCTCACAGCTGAAGAATCTCAACAGGCAAAATGTTAAACATTTTAACCACACCGCATCACAGAGGCAAATGCTGTAGATTAAAAGAAAAAAATCATGGCCTTGTTGCATTTTCTTGTCCATTTGTTTATTTGTGCGTTTGTCATGTGTGTCATTATTGAACAAAAATAGGTTTGAATGGAATGCTGTGAATAGCATTAGCAAGTAATTGCAAATACCAATGAAGTGGTTTGGAGAGCATTTTACAAACTATTCACAAAGAAAAGAAAAGGTTACCTTGGGGAATCATCGTTCCGTTGGTCTTACGTTGAACTGATGATTGTGAACCTGCTATTTTCAAACCTTCAAAAAAAATATCCATAACTGGTGTTATATTAAAGCAGCTTATAAAACCCCAAAGCATTTAAGTGGTAATTATAAAACTGTGTTATAGTAGAAGCGAAATGTCTTCATTTGATGTTGTGCTCTGATTTAATATTGGTCACTGATGAGGACGTGAGGCCAAAAGCTCATAAAAAAAAAATTCTCTGCCTAGGAAATATTGGTCATTAAAAGTTTGTTTAGAATTGAATGAAACAATTGAATAAATAAAAATGTGTCTGTCCCCTTTCTTGCTCTTCTCTCCATGTTGATGTCCAGCCTCCTAAAGTGAGATGTCTGACCAGAATATGGCATCCTAACATCACAGAGAATGGAGAGATCTGCTTGAGGTAATGCTGCCTCCACCTCCTTCATGACTTGTCCTTGTGTTTTATCTTATGATACAGTATTGTTCTTCCTGCTAAGATAAAAAGATAGTAATCCCATTGTAGCCAATCACATTCTCAAAAATGTTAGTTTTGTTAGAGATTTTATAAACAGTGGTCCTGGAGCTTATAACCTGTTGCATTGTGTGAGGGGCATAAAGGAGTATATACTCAGAAACAACATACAATGACAAGATGCCCCAACGTGTCTTAAAAAACCTGCGAGTACTGTAAATGACTGTGTATTACTTTTTTTTTCTTTTATGCAGCTTATTGCGGGAACACTCTATTGATGGCACAGGCTGGGCCCCCACTAGAACATTAAAGGTAAATACATTTCATTTATTTAAGGGAATGTGCCTTTATTTAAAATGTTTATTTAAAAATGTTTCTCATGTAGAACTCTGACATTTCAGGGATTTTTGACTGTGGGGATTTTTTCTAGAACAGGAAAATGAAGTGTAGCATGTATTCATCTGTCATCTGTAAGTTTCGGAAGGCATTGACTCTTAACGGGACCATTTCAAGTCAAGTTTACTCTACATGTGATAGCAATCTGTATTTCAGCCATGTTTAGTTTCACAGTAAGGGTAAGAATTGTTTTTATGGAACCTACAACCATTCTGAAGGAGCATAGACCTTTTGTAACATTTCATAATTAGCAAATACTCCACAATAAAAGTAGCAGACTCAACATCAATGCACACTCCTTTACTGTTTTAATAAGTCGTTTTATTGTCCTCCACATCAAACAAGAAAATACAAACATAACATCATGAACAAAAACAAGCATATGATTCCTCGACCCATGCCGTTCCCCACACAGCCAGACGGAAAAGGACATATACAACCAAACCAGCACTAAAGTACAATAAAGCATCACCAGACACGAGAGAAAGTATGTCATAAATTGTTTGCAGGGTTGATGTCAGAGAATGAATCAAGGAATATAGCAGCTGTTTAGGAAAGTACTTATAATTAGAGGTTTTGAAGCCATGAACATGCAGACCTGTTAAGTAACTTTATTTAACAATGTCACATTTGTTGGTCAAATAAAGAGAAAAGACCATGGATATACAAGTCTTTGAATAAACCCATGTCTCTGTAGGGCTCCACAGCTCTTATATATCTATAGTGACAGAAACATGTGGGCCCAAATTAGACTGTAATGTTGTAACTACGTCTACATTGTGCTCAAACGTTGGAGGAGTTGGCAGCTATTGGATAGATGGATATTGTGAAACCCTGGAGTGGGTTATTTAGAACACAAAAGACCTGATTGTGACACTCCTTGACACAAAGCCTTTTCTATGTTCAGCCACTTCTTCACTTTCTTAAACTGACAAAATGGGGGTGCAAGAAATGCTGCTGAGGGCTGTTGAAAACACTGCGGAATCCTCGCAGGACACAATGAAAAATCTTTTGTGGAGCCATGTAAGGTAAACTTCACAATGAAAGGCTTTTCAGCTGCATATAAAAGAGTGAATTCATGCGCTTTACCCTTCACTCAATTGAGCAAGCTGTTTAGAAATACTACTGAAGTTTAAAGCAAGGACGCCCTCTGCCATGCCTATTCAAGATTTGACTAAAATTATGTTTGATAGCAACTAAGGTGTGGAGCTGAATATAGTTGTGTGGTGAGGCTTTGCCTTCCATGTTAAAGTTTGACTTCAATATTCTGATCCAATCAGATGTGTGTTTGTGCTTCTCTGCAGGGATGCAAGGTTAGATCAACACTCCTCTCAATCACTGCACTATGCAGTTGTAATTATGGAAATATGTAAATGTATGCATATTGGGTTCAGTTGCCTTTAGAAGTGGATGGACAGGGATTTTTCAGAGGCATTGGATGGCCCTCCCACCCCCCAGTACCAGTTTCTCAAGTTTGGAGTGTCATCCAGTGAATCCTCTTGGTACCCCTTGAGCTTCCTGCTAAGACTGCTCTTGAAGTTATTGTCAGGATTTGTCTTCACCTTAAGGGTTCTCTTCCTATTTGTCAGGTTTTATAAGTTTGCCAGTCCAGGTTATCCCCTCTCTTTTTGCCTTATTTCTGGTGTCGTCTGCACACACTGGCATACTTGGGGGTGTTCTTTCTCTGCTTTCAGAAGAAGCCATATTCTGCTGTTCCTTTCTGGACAGAATGAAGAACATAATTGCTTTACTTTCCACATAATTGAAAATTGTCAAGCTGGATAAAGTTTTGTTTTAATGCAATGTCATCATGACAGGTTTAGTGTCTCCATATCGCAGAACACAGTATGTTACGCTCTGCACGATGTCAATCACATGATACACCAAGGGGAAACGGAAGTCTTTGCCAGGAAAATATAGCTCAAAAACAAATAGTCTTGTCATATCTCTTTCTTTTTATATGAAATAACACCAGGCTCCACAGTGATTGCATTCTGTCTGTGGTCTGATCCAATATGCTCCCATTCAGCTGGTCACAGTGGTTGCATTTGCAGACACTTCAATAATGAAACCTTTATGCCTTCAATTATTTTTCCATACTACACATCTGTAACTGCATTTTGAACCCACTCAGCCACAATTTTTAGCCAACAAAAAAATATTCAGAATTTCCTCCACCCTTATTTTCATAAAAAATACAGCAATAGATAAATATCTAGAAAGTGATATGGTTTGTGTTTGTGTTAATTTAAAAGCTTATTCAATTTTATTATATAGGCGAAATTAATCTGCGCAAATGTTCTGCTTAGAGTTCAGCTTTGGTGAACTGTGACATGCGAGTTTGTGTCGTTGACCTGTAGCAAGTCTTGACAGCGCTCAACTTTGAGGGGAGAGCTCACCCAAACAAAGTACTTTATCCAAAACTTTATCCAGCTTGACAAGCTGGGGAGTTTAAAGTAGAGGAATCTATCGTAGCTTATTAGCTGTGTTGCACCTTTTACCTGGAGTAAAAACTGCTCCACAAAAGAGCAGTGGTTTGCAGACAGCTGTAAGACAGGAGACGAATACACCTTTTCAATAAACTTTGTGAACTTATTGTCCCGTTATCGAGCTAAGCCAGCAAGCTAACTAGTTAGCTAACTGACCATTAGCAAGCTCAGAAAGCTTTATTTTCCCTCTTCAATAACTTCTTATTGAATTAAATGGTGTGCAATGGTGAACAAAATACTAAGGGGATGTATTAGAGAGAAAAAAGAGAGAAGCTCTGGGAGCTCACCAGCTAACTAACACTAGTCCATATCCATCAAGGATTTTTTTTCTGCCTTGGCTAAGTTATCACCAAGGTCAGCATTGTCTGTCCAACGCGTCAAACTCAAGCTATCTGTGAAAGCACTTAATCAAAAAAAATCATAATAAAAAAAACAACAAAAAAAACATGCTCACGTCAGACTCCGGGCAAAGAGACACATTCCATTATGCGTGATGGTGAGATTGCTTCAGCCCCTGCTGAACAGGCTGAGATCGACTTTAACACCAGGAATTCAGACATTCAGACGACAAGATAATAATGACTGCTGAGAATTGGTTTGACTTGAAGAAAAAGCACAAAATTAACAATATCAAATAGAAAATGTTATGTGGTGTGAACGTTTGTGTGGTTGGCTGTTTATTCCTGAAAAAATGATTTGCTTATGCGAACAACCACTTTTTTTGCATCACAGCCAAAACGCACTTGTGTGGTTTACTGTGAAAAGTAGGATTGTGAAGAAGATGAGGTTGTAGCAACACATACAGTATACAATCAAGATGGACCACTATGTAGAAAGATGTTTACACTATGTTCTGCCACAACTGCTGTAATAGCAAAATACAGGAGACAGTGATATTTTTTCATTCTGCTGTACAATACGTGGAAAGAAAGACGATGAGAGAATCTTTTTCTTTTCCTTCCTGACATTTCTACACCTTGTGTAGGCAATGTGGTGGTGGGTTCTAACAGGCATATAGATGCCATCTCATCAGCTGTTCAATGTCTGTAACCAAGCTGTGATTATAATCAGTTTTTGTAGTGAGATTTGGAATGGGAACAGAGGTGGTATACATAATCTTCATTTACCTTCTCCCGCTTACTTTAATGGGAGACTGTACTGTGTGCGTACACGGTTTCAAATAAGCATTTTTCTTTCACCACATACTGCTGTCCTTTTCTGGTATTTGCTCTCTCTAACGCTGATTCACCAATGGAGCTTCTCCAATACAGTGGCCACCCGGATACAGTGAATACAGATACATAAAGAAATCAGTATATTCTCATGTCATTTAACAGCATTTTCATTGTTTTAAAATGAAACATAAGATATGTAATTCATTGTGATGAATAATATTTTTTAAACAATACCTTGCTCTGAAACACAAATACCTTGTCTTTTATAATGTACTCCAGTCTCAGTTGTGTGTTCTTATTGTTTTGAAT
Organism: Oplegnathus fasciatus; assembly: GCA_003416845.1. Classification (NCBI taxonomy): domain Eukaryota; kingdom Metazoa; phylum Chordata; class Actinopteri; order Centrarchiformes; family Oplegnathidae; genus Oplegnathus; species Oplegnathus fasciatus. Next base: position 1,008,186 of record NTHP01000125.1, on the reverse strand, counting down.
ACTTCTCTTCCTTGGCCTTGATTCTAAGAAGTCACTCCAAGGAAAGCAGCTTTGCATACAGTAAAAGTGCTTATCTTTGTGTGTGTTTATGTTCACTGTAGCAAAAATAACCATTGAGCACAAGGTCGGGTTTAAGAAACACACTCCCTGGCTTTGTAGCTTTCACGTAATTGGCATGAATGCATTTGTACAACGTTACACGGTACAGATACATGAATTAAAGCTACTGTATCTGCCCACCGTAAAAGCTAAGATAGAAGTCAACAGTGCTCAGCTAGCAAGGCGAGACGACTTACAGAATCAGGGTTAAGTCTGGAGCTTCAGTGCCTATAAAAAGTGTTACCTACTTTGCACTTACTTCATATTTGATTTGAAATCCACTGAAATTATAAAACAACTCAGTTTGACCGCTCAAATTGGTTTTCAGTTCGTTCTTTATGTCACTTGAAACTGCAACAGCACAAAATTATGGGTATATGTTAACCTCCTCTATTGGTTATTTTCTGCTGCAGCAAAGCAGTTTTGCACCTTGAACAGATACTGTAGATTGTTATGGCATGAAGCCTGCAACTAGATGCAGCCATCTAGGTGTGAGTTACTGACAAGGTTCATTCTATTTATACATTAATATATTGAGGCAGAAAGTCTGATAATCTAAAATAACTTACACTGATTTTTCAGATAAAAGTTGCACTTTTTTTGCAGCTTTTAATGGCTATCTGTCTGGAAATCTGATCAGTGGTGGTTGTGTGCCCATGTCTTTGTGCATGACTGTGAAAGGAAGCCACGGCATGGAATAATTAGGCATAGGCTGACATTATCTTTCATTAAGCCATGAAGAGTTCACCAGGAAATGTATAGACTTCAAGTGACCTTTTGATGTTGCTGACAGATGTGTTGGCTTGGCTATCGTGCTTTTTTGTGACCATCCATTTTGATCCTTGGCCTGGGTCTGAAAGTTGGTGGATGTTCCAGGTCCACAGTTGAAATGCAGTCTATCACTGTTTACTTAAAGGGGCTGTATATAACAATTTACATGTGTTAAGTGTTTTTTAATCGTTTTTTAATCATGTTTTGTTACCCATGTGTGGACACATTGTAACCAGCACACACCACAACACAGACTCACAACTTGACACAGGCAACAAATCTTATTTATAATATTCCGTGTAGTTAACTCACCATTAGCGTTTTCATCCAGTAAATGTAGCTATGCTGACGTTACTGAGCCTCTCGGTGAAAGCTAGACAAACAGCAACACTTTTTAAAACACCTTTATTGAAAAGCAAGTTATCAACATGATACCTGTTAATCACGTTCAGTTTTGTGTGTTTCACGTCACTGTCTTGGCCGATGCTGGCTCTTGCCTACGGAGTGTGAGTACACGCGCGAGCAACAGGATGCTGACTGCAGTGTGTCATTGTTAACACGCATTATCTGAATGTTACATACAGGACCTTTAAATGTAGGTGTGGCTGTGGTCATATGTGTGAGAGTGGTGGGGCTTCATGTGTGTGAGCGAGTGTTGCTGTGAGTGCACAAAAGTGTGAGAATATGTGAGAAAAAGTAAGTGCAAAAGCTGTGAGTCAGAAAGGATTGTGTTAGTTTTTGAGTGGGTGATGATGTCCCTCTTCACTGGTCACCACTCTTCTCCACTTCAGCCCCCCCCCACACACACACACTGTGTCACATAAAATACCTTTGCTCTAATGGCTTATATGGTAAATTCAGCAAAATGCACATTTGCAAAGCATTGAGTACAAAAATACAGTCATGTCTAACTCTCCACTTTGTTGCTTTGAGTTTTGCTTTTGTAAGCAGACATATTGTGCTTATGCACTATTTAATTGTGACTATTTTTAAAACCACTTCAATTCAATTTTATTTATATAGCACCAAATAACAACAAAAGTCATCTCATGATACTTAACATATAGAGCAGGTGTAGACCATACTCTTTATAATATTATTTACAGAGACCCAACAATTCCCACCATGAGCAAGCACTTGGCAACAGTGGCAAGGAAAAACTTCCTTTTCAGAGGTAGAAACCTCGGTGGGTGGCCATCTGCCTTGACTGGTTGGGTTGAGAGAAAGAGAGAGGGATGGACGGACAGACAGACCGCATTCACACCAATAATAATAGTAGCAGTGGGGGTCAAGCAGGCGGTCTGAATCAACGATCCACAGGAACCTGCGAAACGAGAAAGCACAAAACTCCGGGGAAGATACAAAGTTAGTAACATGCATTAATGGGACATGAATGAGTACAGAAGGAGAGGGAGAGGAGGATAGAGGACCTCAGTGCATTATGGGAATTCTCCTGGCAGTCTAGACCTACAGCAGCATAACTAAGGGATGGTTCAGGGCTTACCTGAGCCAGCCCTAACTATAAGCTTTATCAAAGAGGAATGTTTTAAGCCTACTCTTGAGTGTAGAGAGGGTGTCTGCCCCCTGAACACAAACTGGGATCTGATTCCACAGAAGAGGAGCTTAATAGCTGAAGGCTCTGGCTCCCATTCTACTTTTGGAGACTCTACAAACCTCAAGCAACCCTGCATTCTGAGAGCGCAGCGTTCTAGTGGGGTAATAGGGCACTATTAACTCTTTAAGATATGATGGTGCCTGACCATTAAGGGCTTTGTAGGCGAAGAGAAGGATTTTAAATTATATTTTAGATTTTACAGGGAGCCAGTGCGGAGAAGCTAATACTGGAGAAATATGATCTCTCTTCCTAGTTCTTGTCAGTACATTTGCCGCAGCATTATGGATCAGCTGGAGAGTCTTTAGAGACTTATTGGGGCAGCATGATATTAAGCAATTGCAATAATCCAGCTTTGAAGTAACAAATGCATGGACTAGTTTTTCTGCATCTTTTTGAGACAAGATGTGTCTGATTTTTGCAATGTTACGTAGATGAAAAAAGGCAGTCCTTGAAGTTTGTTTTATATGGGAGTTAAAAACATATCCTGATCAAAGATGACTCCAAGATTCCTTACGGTGGCTCAGGAGGCCATGGCAATGCCATCTAGAGTAACTCTGAGATATTTGGGCCCAAGTACAGTAACTTCAGTTTTTTCTAAGTTTAACAGCAGAATGTTGCAGGTCATCCAGGTTCTTATATCTTTAAGACATGCTTGAAGTTCAGCTAACTGATTGGTTTCATCAGGCTTGATCGATAGATATAATTGGGTATCGTCCACATAACAATGAAAGTTTATGGAGTGTTTCCTAATAATATTACCTAAAGGAAGCATGAAGTGAATAGGATTGGTCCGAGCACAGAACCTTGTGGAACTCTGTGACTAACTTTGGCAGGCATGGAGGATTCATCGTTGACATGTACAAACTGATAAATAGGACTAAAACCAGCTTAGTGCGGGTCCTTTAATGCCATTAAAGTCTCTGCGATATGATGTGATGGTCAATGGAGTCAAATGCAGCACCACTGTCATATACATATAAAACAGCCAATTAAGCTGTTTTTTAATATGTAGTGTGTTCACACTGGAAAAGTAATAAAATAATGTATACTCAAACCAGACAGTTTGCAAACTAAATACAGTCGATTATTGATTGTGCTGTTAATGCATACTTTTCTCCCACAATGCAAAACAAAAGGAAAAAAACATGTTGATGTCTAACTGTGAAGTTTAATTGGCAGTGACATTTCAAAGTTGCAATTTGTTTCACATTCAATGTCAGGCCTTTTGTATTATTTGTATATAGTATAGCGTATAGAATTAGTATGTTGTGTGGATTTGGGACGAAGTGCAAGTAAATTATTTTGTTGGTGTTTCTGGATTACTCAGTGTGTTAGATTACTTGTTGTAGCCTACATGGGTGATGGATGGGAGGTGTTTTCATGACTGTTTGATTTAGGAAGCAAACATACCACCTCCTTTTCTGTTTCTTTTCTTGTTGCTGTAAAAATATGGCAGAGCCAGTTCTAAATACTGTTCTTTCTCTTGCATTATTACCTACAATTTTCAGTGCACCCAGAGCTTGTGTTGTCTTTGTTTTGATTGACACCATTATCATTATTTATGGGATCATACGCTTCACTGCTACTCACAAACTCTACCTTCTGCATGGAAGGACAAACCTCTGGCTGCAGTGAGCGGACTAGCATTTGCATTGAATTTGACATCCTCTAAAATAAACCAAATTCAATTCCGAAAAGAGTATACTCTAGCTTTTAGAAATGATGCTTGTAATAACAGGCCGGCTCTAATAATAATTGGTAATAGGTCAGTTTTATTTCACCAGGAATAAAAGAATACAATGTTTGCTTTTTGGGTTTGGTAAAGCTTTTAGTATTTGTCATGGTACAAAGGAGACAGAGAAAAAGCAATACATTGGTCTCTGTGGTTAGTTCAGCCTGGAATTCTTTGCAAGATTATTTTCATTTGCTTTTATCACACAGTTAGCAAAACAGACCTTTTGCTAGGTGTTGGCTTATCTATATATTCAAGGTTCAAAGCTTAATTTCATTATGTAAATGAAATGTGTGGAATGAGCGAAAGATAATTGAATGGAAGCCTTGAAACATTAGCTTGTCAGGCAGTGGACCAGCTAACAGTTGTTTGCAGCAGCTCCCAGTGAATAAAAACGTCCCTTTTGGTCTTTTGTGATGTCTTCCAGTTATATTCTGTCACCTTGTCACTGCTGTTTGTCCTGTAAGTAGAAAGTGGGGGATAATCAAAATCGTAAGCTACAGTGATAAAAGGCAATTATGATGCCGCCTGTAGCTACTGCTGGACCTACTGTACTCTGCATGTTACAGTGGTTCATTAAAGAGTCCCATGGTTCTTGCTGACGGGAGATTCAGGGAGTTGCATCTTTTGTTGTATTGCTGTGCTACTGCTTTATCTCAAGGGAAATATAGAAGAAACTCTGCACTTGGTTTCTGCTGGCCTGATAATATTCCTGTAAGATGAGTGGTGGGACAGTAAAAATGAGAGATAACCGTATGTCAATGGATTTTTTTCTCAGATAATCAGCATCTGAATGTACTGCTACTAAGTTAAAGATATAATCTCGAAGATTTTCATTTAAATAAATGTCTGTTAAGTCACTATCTATGGCCGAATGAGGTAACACAATGGTGACTGGACCTATGGCCCACTGATGAAAGCCCCTGCATTTGCAATATTACGACCCGGGCTTTTAACGCAACAGACTCGCTCTTCAACTCACCTGTGTGTGAAACGGCGTACTGTTGTTTCTGGTCTCTGCCAGCATTGCGAGTAAATGGTTACTATGGCCGAACAAACAAAGAAAAGGTTGATGACTACAGACAATGAAACTTGAAACTGAAACTGAAGTGAGGTCCAAAAACACACCTGCAATTACCGATTATCGCCAGGTGCCGCGAAAGACAATGAAATAAAAATCTTCGAGATTATGACTTTAAGTAACAGTCTACAGAAATTCCTGTATATTGCACTTATTGTATAACTGCACATTAATCCGAAAAACAAAGACGTGCAGCACTGACGAAGAACTAACTAAGAAGTTCTTCGTCAGTGCCATGGAACCCTGTTATGGTTGGGATTAATTTGTTGCATCCACTCTCACTCCATTTATACCAAGGCCCCAGACAAAATTTCCTGTTGTCCCATGTAAGGCAAAAGCCTTTAGCATCTTCCTCATTATCCCCCCAAATTGGCTGAATTAATGTAGAATAATCACTTCTTAAATATGTTGAGGGTCTTCCAACTCTATCCACAAAATCGGGACCATTACTGGGACATTCCTAATGTATATAAATACTGTATAATATGATATAGTAAGTATTTTGAGTTTAACAGGCTGTTTTATATTTTGGTCTAGTTTTACTGGGCTCCCCTGTGACAGGAGTGTATGTTTTAATTTGTATTCAAACTGTGATACAATTTGACTATTTGATCATTAACGTTTTTCCCTTTGTTTTTTTCTAGGATGTAGTCTGGGGATTGAACTCCTTGTTTACTGTAAGTTGTGCTTGTTTTTACTTTATGAACATCGATATGTTGTTAGGAATTAATGAATGATATGATCAGCAGTTTTCCTTTAAAATCTGTTGTTGAATAAGGGAAGCTATGACCAGAGATCTTCCTCTTTTAACAGAAATGATTGAACTGAATCACAGTTGAAAAGTACACCACTGATTTACCCTCTGAGCAAATAAATCCACGCTGTTGAAGTGTTTTTAAGTTGCTTGTATGAAGGTTACACCAATCACATTAGTCCAAACTCGGATCAGATTAACCAAGGCCATTGTTTATCTCTCTTTACAGCTGTAATAAGACCATAATTTTTGACTTGGGGGAAATTATCTTGCTCATTATGAAGAACACTTTGAGATAATAGGGAAATAAAAACAAGAAAATTTGATTACACATTATGCTTTTGGAAATGCATCCCCAGCTGGTTCTGGATGTCCTCTTGTGTCAGTTCTATAGAAGGATACTCAGAGTTGGACAGTATTTCCTCAGAAAATGAAGAGAATTGATAACTAATCAGATTTAGGGTTATGTTGTGGGAGGGTGTGTGTGTGTGGGGGGGTCTGTTTGAGTGTGTTAATATGTATGCAAACATGCTTTTTAATATCAAATGAATGGAGTATTATGCGTTAAAATTAATAATTAATAAAAATATTGCAAAAGCAAACAGCTGAAATTAATTAGATGGTGAGATTTAGTTTTGTCCAAAATATGCATACTTTACTAATTACAAGCTTCCATAAATCTGTCATCGATTCAACTTTGAAAGCATCCACACTTACCCTGAGGTCAGCACTGTGTCTATGATGATAATGGTGATGGTAATCTGCATTGATGCGTGGTCATGCCCTAAATCTTACCTCTTAATCAGGAAACAACCTCTCAGGCCATCCTCCTTTTTATCTCTCTAGTAACACTCCGCTTCTTGCCTCACATGTTGTGCATGGCATCTCTAAGGCAACAGCATAATTAAGATGTTTTGTTTGTCGCAGTTGCAAAATCCAGGGTGACTTTGCAGACAGCAAATAGTGCTGACGTGTGCAATATCTCCCCCTTAGCAGCTTATTTTTTTGTTGGGAAACAAAATTTGACCCACAGATACAAGTATTGAATCCTGAAAAGTTCCCTAATAAGATGACCACACATTCGAGATCTTCCCGCCATTATCAGTCACTGTTTCTTAACTCATTCTTGCATTCTTCAACCTTTTTTTGCCTTTTCTCTCTGCCCCTTTTCTCTTCATGTCTTCTCTCTCTTTGCCTCTGCTCCAGGATCTGTTGAACTTTGATGACCCGTTGAACATCGATGCAGCAGAACATCATCTGAGAGACAAGGTGAGGCTTTACTGCTTTGATCAGCGCAAGACGATCAGTGACACATTCAGGTTGATTTGAAGTTGATCTTCTCTCCATAATCATATTCATACCTTAGCTCCTTTCTGTAGCCTGCATAGAAAATGTATTTGGACAAGACGTACAGCTGCTGCATAAACTACACTTTCTGGTGCAGCTTTCAGTGACGCCCTGTGTGCAGTACTTGCACTGTAGGTGGGATTATGAGATAATCAGTTGAGAGTGCTTTAATCTGGTATAGTGGGCTGAAGACAAAGACCACACAGCAGCCTTTCTGAGCAGCGAATGCCTGTAACGTTATATTCAGGAGCTGTATACAGTGAACAGGTGCATATCATGTTTTTAAAAATAAAGTAAAAGTACTTGTTCATGCACAACTATTTAATTCTGTGGCTCGACACTAGACAGCGGGCTCTACAATTTGTAAGTCAAATCAGCACACTAAACGGGAACTCTGAGTTCCCACAAACCTCACAACTCTCTCCTTGGTGATATGTATACTGTGTGTGAGTGATTATGTATGTATGTATAAACATCAGCATGCAAGTTTGTGTGTGTGTTTTTAGTTATACTTTATCTAGGCCTTACCATCTAGCTTTTTTGCATACACTATGATGGATAGGATCAGTTGAATGCCAGCCTCTCTCTTTTTTCAAAACAAATATTCAAGATGTTTCTAAAAGATTGGCACCCTAGCTAATTGATTTTTAACTTAACTCAATCTTTTCCCATTTGCCCTCTCCCATTGATTTTTATCTTGTGCATCAACTGTCTTCCATTCAGTTCTTTATCAGTGCATCAGGCAGTGTCAAAAAGTGTAAAGAAAGTGATGTTCTCAGTGTTTTACTTACAGTAACTGCGTTCCTGGGTTGCCAACTGAACTAACGTAACTCTGCAGGGAGCCTGCTGACCAGGGAGATAGTTGTTAGATGAGCCAGAGTTGAGGCGAGCTGAAAGCATTTTAAAGTACAATATTTGACCTTTGGCACCTTGCACATACCCCCATCCCATGATGCATTGGGGTGTACCCAACAGTGCGTGATAATGGTTGCCATGTGACCCCATTAGATATGAAAGAGTTTGTCCGTGTGTGTGTTTTTGTGAGAGGGAAAGAGAGAGTGAGTGTGCAAGAAATGACTGCTAGTTTGTGGCAGGAGTTATGAGTCAGTAGTCCCTGGTGTGGGAGGAGGGTGTCAATTTGGAACCTTTCATGAAGTAAATACTAAGAAGTCCTCGTTTTTGGTGTCAGAGACCCAGTTAGTGAGCCAAAGTCTCAGAAATGTCTCTGAGGCCATAATGAATAGCATTGGAGAAATTACAGCAAGTGATTTTAGCTTTATGTACACACTCTCACACACACACACACACACACACACACAAAATAGTATTTCCATGCGTATAGAAGTGCATTATTTGACTGCACAGTGATATTTCCTGCATCCACTCATTCTTTTCATTTGTCAGACTCACCATCACCCCATTAAAAAGATGGAATACACCTGATGGACAGTGTGAGTTCCGCTTACCAAGAACTGCACTACCTTCATGCTTTCCGCAATGTGCCTTTACCTGTTGAATGTAAAATCAGTCCCTATTTACTGTGCAGTGCACCATATTCACTCAGTGAACGACGAGCAATTTCGAACACAGCCCATGTCTTTGTGCGAGCGCTGGGTTCCATGTTCTTTATGTATACTTAGTCGGCCCAGGGGCAGTCACAGGTTGTGCTTTATACGTTTCAAAACATAAGGCACACTTCTCTACCTTTATTTTCAGACGCCTGTTCAAGCAGAGGTGCTGTCATCGCCATTTTGCTGTTGTAGGCTACCATAAAACCAGCCGTCAGTCACTTAACAAATGTGGCAAATAACCTTTTCGAATTCCATTAACTGCTTCAAATCCAAACTAAAGGAAAACATTCAGTGCACTCCAAGCCTGATAAGGAGTATTAACTATACTTTGTGGGTGAAACATAACACAAGAACACAAGAACTATTATCTACATTTTCTCCATTTTTTTTTTTGTTTACAACAGACCTAACAGAAGAAAGTCCTGCATCTGTTTCTTCTGTTTTAACACCAACAAAAAGGTCACACTGGTATATGGTGTAGAGCTATTGGTGTAGCATTTTTTAACCTGGCAAGTTACTTAAACATACCATATGTACATTCTTCAACCAGAAGACATGATTAAAATTACAGCATGTCAAAAGTATGGTATAATATGGCACACAACAGGCAATAGTACAAATTTGGAAAAATCTCCAAAGCACTGCAAGTGGTTCTTAAGAATATTTGTTTTTGAAACTGCTGGTAGGATGTATGAGGACCTTCTTTTTCAGTTGATTAAAGGTTACATTAAATGCTTTTCCTGTTTTTTTCCTTGGTGTGATGTAAATCCTGCTGAAACAGGCTGTTAGGTTGGAACATTAGACAGTGATGGAT
>NTHP01000125.1:976203-988080 GCA_003416845.1 Oplegnathus fasciatus | reverse complement strand
AAAAAAAAAAAAAGTAAAGGAAGTCACGTTCAGCTGTTTTAGAATTTGACGAATCAAGAGAAAGAATATCTGTTACTATCAGCTCTCTGTTCCAGTGCCTGCCATGTTTGTGTCGCTTAAGAGAAAATGCATGTGAGTTCACAAACATATACACACACACAGACACACATCCTGTAGTAAAAGATGCACATGCATACACAGCTTTCTGTACACTTGTCTATTACTCAAATACACACACTCAAGTTGGAAAGCCTACAGCCCCACTAGACAGCATGTGAATGAGCACTTCGTCCCGTTCTGTTGTCATTGTCCTTGCATGTGCGCACACGCGCACACACGCACACACACACACACACATACAATACAATACTCACAGACCTTCTGTGTGTTTTCAGCTCCAGTGGGATAAAGTTTGACTAAAACCACAGCCAAATGTATTGTACTGTTTTCAGCTTCACCTCCTGTCTGTGATCCTTCTCCTCCTCTCCTCACTGTCCTGTTTTGTCCTTCCTCCATCTGTCTCTGTTTCACAGACACACACACACACACACACACACACACACACACACACCCACACAACCACATGCACCGTTTTCCATGGAGGATGGAGAGGTTTATTCATACTTACATTGCAGTCAGAAAGTACTATGACAGTGACACATTTTTGGTGTGTTCACTCTTTACTTCAGCACAGTGGGTTTCAAATGAAACAATGAGCTAAAAGGACTGTTTTTTATTTAATTTACAGCCGTAACTAATAAGCAGTGTAGGAATTGTAGCTCTTTTTGTACGTGGTCCTCCAGGCTTAATGGACAAAATGTAATTGAACATGTGAACTTAAACTTAAAGCGGCTATGATTGATATTTTTGTAATAACAATGTATCAAATGACAATGTGACAATGAGAAAGGGGTCGCTTGTAGTGATGAACCTACAGAACCTAGAATTATCGCCTGAATCTGCAGCTCTCCTCGGCTTTATGGAGCTTTACAGTGAGTGTCAGCTCATTGTTTTGCTGTATGGCTGCAACTTCACTGTTTTGGTCCACTCTCACCGCTCTCACAGGATCGTTTCCGTCTGCAGCAGGCAGCTGTTTTCAGAGAAAAAGCTCTAAAAACCGTCTGTTCAGAGCAGAGAGCAGACAGACACAGTTAGAGACTAGCTGGTGAACATAGTGGAACATTTAGTTGAAGCTAAAAGAGAGCATGTATTGGTCTTACATTCATCAGGTGACTCCAAATGAATGATAATGTTGCTCCACAACTGCTGGAGTTACATTTGGGGATTAGGTATTAAAGGAACTACGGGTCCTAGACTGTTCACCCAACATGGATGTGAACACCTTAAAACACCCTTAAAGCTGAAATTCAGCACTTTAACCTCACAGTCATTGTTTCATTTCATTGTCATTGTGCTGCAGTACAAACATTTTGTCTGCAGTGTGTCTTTCTAGAGGAACAGTACTCCATTCTCTCTTTCTCTTTGTGTGTGTATGGACTGTATGTTGTCACTGTCTGGATGGGTTTGGAGAAGTCAATAACAGAGGTTCATAACGGCAGTTCGCTAGCAAGCTAACTAGCTAGCAGGCTAATGACGTAATACGCTAGCGAGTGAGCTTACTAGCTGGCTAGCTAACGAGTGAGTGGTTTTGTGTGGCTCTTCACGTTCATACAATGTGGCAAGCTAGCCTCCAGTAGGCTAGGTTAGTCAAAGAGCTGCTAGTCATGATATTGGAGGTGTTGCCCTTGTTGCACTCTGGTTTGGAGGACTGAAAGTAAACAAGATGACGATGCTCACTCAGTAGCCAGTTGGCATGCTTGCCAGTGGATTAGCTTGCTCGCTACAATGCTAGTTAGCTTGCTAGTGAACTTGTATGGGTGCTGCTATTCCACTGTTGAATTGACAAGAATAGATGATGAGGTGCACTGCACTGTTGGACACCTCTGGTGATTCTGGGCCAACCAGATAATATCAGTATGTCTTTATGAACCTCTGCTGCTGTGGATTTTGGCCATAAAATGCATGTTCGTTTTGTGTGTGTGTGTGTTAGAGAGAGAGAGAGAGAGAGAGAGACTCTGTCACTCAGTTAGCCAGTGAGGGTGTGGTTTGGGTATGTTTGTGTGTGTGTGTTTTGCTCGCCCCTGGCTAGCGTTGTGCCTCCGGTTTGAGTCGTATCTCTGAACATCAAGACTGTTCTCACTCCATTCAGCTTTGTGTTCACACGTCTGCATGAGGCGAAGTCTATATGGGATCTGCCAGTGGTGCATTTTACTAAGGATGTCAGAAATGTAGTTGTTTAAGAGTGAACTTTTGTGCTTGTTGAGCGTGTGTGTGTGTGTGTGTGTGTATGTGTATGTGTGTGTGTGTGAGCGCATGTGTGTGAGCAGTTCCAGTATGACGTGTTGAAATGATGTGACCTGTTAGCATGCTCTGGTTCCCTCTTGCCCCTCTTTTCTTTTTGTTATTCTGGCCCAGGGTTCAACAGCTCAAATTATTATTGTTTTCCTAGTGAAAGTAAACTGAATAGCAGACGACACTGACTCCTGCCAAAATAAAGGACCTGAGAACATGACAAATACCAGGTCCATTGAAAGCAAATGTGAATGTGGGCGTTCATGGCATTTTCCAGTATGTTTGAGGTCTGCTCAGACCTCGAAGGCTAATGTAACTGCCTATTAATATGAAGCCATCCTGTGTAATCGCCATGACAGTCAATTGTCATGGTAGTAGTTGCCTCCAGGATATGGTAGCCCAATACTCTGTACTTAATCTTAGCCTTACTAATACTCTGACTTTAGCTTCCTATTGGACACCTTGTCATATGTCCTCTAGTTTGGCAGTTAGCAGTGCATTTTTTTCCCCCAGGATGTTATTGGGAAATGTCTCTGCTTGGGCTAACTCCATCTTTGGGCCAGGGGAGAAGATTAACAACCTGTTCTTCTTCAAATCCTCAATCTTTTCTTTCTCAGATTGTATATCCATTTTTAAGATATATTAAAGAGAATATAAATAAAACAAATGCGTCCTGTTTCTTTCACTATGTGCTTCTTCCCTTAACTTAATTGTCGCAATTGTCAGCATTGCAAGATGAAAGTTTCAGTAAGGTATAATTGTTTTAGGACTGCAAAATCTGCAAGTTATTTTCTCCATAAATCATTTGGTCTATAAAGTGTCAGAAAATAGTTTAAAATGCAGTTTCCTAAAGCCCAAAGTAACTTAGCTTCAAATTGCTTGTTTTGTCTGACCAATAGTCCAACCCTGAAGATGTCCTGCAGGATTATGGAGGATCAAGGACATCCGCTGCATGTGGACAGTATGGATTCATTTATTGAATCATCAACATTTCCAATATTTCAGTTTATAATCAAATACCTGCAAAACTGAAGACATTCCCATCAGTCTCAGCTGTACTTAGTGTTAGCATGTTAAAATGATAGAACATGATGAACAAGGGAAACATACCTGCTCAACACCAGCACTTTAGCATGCCAACATTAGCATTTAGCTCAAAGCACCACTGTGCCTAATTACAGCCCCACAGAGGCACCAGCATGGCTGTAGACTCTTGGTCTTGTTTCCATGGTTTTATTTAGTGATTATTTATATTTTATGTTCCGTAATCAGCATTGGTTGATTAGAATGGGGGCATTGCAATTTCCATTTTATTGATGAATACATTGAATACATTAATTTACTACAATATAGTTTTCTTAATGTTATGTCTATCAGCTGAATGATAAAGTAACTAATCATTTCACCATTAAATCATATTAAACAACTAGAGCATTTGCTGCATGTCAGACTGTGGGGAGAAAAAATTGTCTTCAAATGCAACGGGTAAACTATTTGGAATCATCACTGGACACACTTATTATTGACAGACTCAGAGATGGTACATTTTCTTCCTTTTATAGTTTCAAATGACCCATTTATTGAGGTTGAAGGTTCATTCTTGACATCTGAAAAGTAGTTTGACAAAAAGTCAAAGCTCTGGATGTCCTCCAGAGCTTTTAGCCACATCTTGTAGCCTTCATCAGCCAGTGGAGCTGCTCAATTATCACATGACCGAAGTATCATACTTGATGACAGCTGAACCATCTCCATGACATCTGAGCAAACTCACTCTGCTGATGACCACCATGAGATGTGGCCAAAAGCTCCAGAATAAATCTCAAAACTTAATCTAAGACATTTTTGTCAAAGGCCTAATATCATTACATTTATTTTATTCTTTCAGTGGTCAGCTGATTGTTTCTGTTAATAACAAGCTGCATTTTTGAACTTTTGGTAAAATGTGCAGATATTTAAAATGCACTTGTTTTGCCTGCATGCTGTTTGTAGCTGTACAGTAACAGTCTATTCCTCTGCTCTTCACTGACTGAGAAGTGAGGTGTACTTAGCCAGGAGTGGCTCACACACTTGCACACGCACACAATGTTTAACTCCATCTGACAACTGTCAGCCACTGACACATTTGACTTGGCTGAGGAAGACACACACCCACACACACACACATATGATGCCAACACCTGCCAATCACCCACACAGCCCGTTATTAAGCCTGGTTTTGGAGGAAGCACAATCATACTGTACACTCACCCTGTGGCTATTCTAACTTATGAATGTCCTGTGAGTGTGTGTGTGTGTGTGTGTGTGTGTGTGTATGTGCAATGACAGCTGACAGCCATAGCTATACCCAGGTAATGAGATGGTTCAATGCTATAAATCATATGTCTGCAGTTCTTTGACTGTCCTGGTCCCAACACACCAACCTGCTGAGCCAAAATATGGTCTGAATCAAGTTTTAGCCTCGATTAACTTAAAGTACATATTTCCACTTCCATTAACAGCCTTGGGGAGGAGGTGAGAAAATAATAAGGAGCAGCAGAAATCTTGTCTCTGTAGATTTCCCGTTGACAGCACACCTGCCAGCCACATTAAGGAAGAGATTAATGGGTTTAAATGATGGGTCATTTGTCACACAAACTGGCTGCAGCCAACACGGCTGTAACCTGGGAGCTGATTTCGATCTGTAAAAGAAGATAATGTCGAAGCCTGAATCTATCTAATGTTGTATCTGTTTCTGTTAGCTGGCACATTTAACCTACAGCAGCTGTGGAAAAATATGTTTTCCTTGAGACTAGAGTTTGACGAGAGACATCTTTTCTTTTTAAAATTCAAACCACAAGTTGCAAACAGAATAAATAAGAGTGTCATTTTTGAAAAGCACATATAAAGATAAAATTAAATGTCTTTAAAAATATCCATAATCTAATGTAAGTGGGGAGGTTACTGAGGTACAAAAGCTGATTTAATGGAATAAAAGATTTTCTTCAGCTGCAGATTGAAGCCTTGTAAATTGGTGTAATTGCCACCAGTCTCACTATGACTGACAGTTCTTAAGCTCATCTATCTGGATGACTTGCCGACTCCTTTTTTATCTTGTGACTCATCTCCTGAGTCATTTCCTCATACAATCTCATAGGGCAATCAAAGGGAAGCTATTAATGATCTTTGTTGTGGTTCCATAAGGCTGGAACTACACAGGGTTTTGCATTTCCATACCAGACCATTGAAAAGATGATGTAAACATGAAAATATGAAGGAAAATCTGGGTGGATGCACATCTATTTGCAAGAGCTATCCATATAAATGCTACACATGGGAATACTTTTAAAACTGGCAAAAGTAGTCATTTTATGAAAGCAGGTATCAAGTCTTTTTTTTAACAGACACTACCGTTAAAATGACGGCAGTTCAAATTCCTGATTTCCACTAGGTGTACATGTAGTGAATCAAATCACCACTTTACAACTGAGAATTTTTGGTGTTTCAACTTAATTCTTTTTACGTGCAAATTAAAAGCAGGTGGATGAAAAACCCATAAGTAGAGTAGAAGATCAGAGGGTAGAGATCAGCACTTATATGATTTTCTGAGTGCAAGTAAAGGTTAATTTTAAAGCTAATCTTACCATACACATATTCTATTTGTGAAATGCCAATATTCCCTCTCTTTTTTCGGGGGAAATATCCGTCTCCTTAGTTAGTGTGTGTGTTTAATGCTCCAGTATGTTCACTAGCTAGTTGCTAATGTGTCTGTCTGCTGTTTGGTGCTGAGCTGGTAGTGTACAGAGGATTTATAATTTTTCAGCCGCCTGCTGCACTCAAATATGACATTATGGGAGCGGTGAGAGTGAACCGAAACAGTAAAGTTGCTGGGGAGTCGAGGGGAGCGGCAGATTCAGGTGATAATTCTCTGTAGATTCATCATTACGAGCGACCCCTTTCACACTATCACATTGTTTTCAGATTGTCATTTGATGCATTGTTATCATTTAAGGACTTGCTGCTCAATAGTACCAGATAAAGTTTAAGCTGGCTCCGAAGAACTGAAAAATTCAATGTGTCAAATAATCAACAATTAAATCGAGTTCTTTCCCTCTCTTTTTGATTATTTTTTTTTTCACACAACAACAGATTCAATCTTTCAATGCAAAGTGAAACCAGTGCAGCAGAGAAGATAATCAGAATGTAGTTTGTGTTTGTCATCACCATCGTCCGGTCTAATTAAACTGACTGACTGTGTGTGTGTGTGTGTGTGTGTGTGTATTTGAGGGTGGGGTTAAGGGTCACATTCAGAGCGCTTTCCTTTTTCTTGTGCACCACAAATTGGAGAGCAGTCTCAGCAGGATCATTATCTACCTGTACTCACTGCCTCTCTTTCTGCTGACATGCAGATCAGGTTATTATCTTATTATCACGGCAGCGATATGCTTCTTCAGATGTCCTTCCCTTTTCTTTCCTTCTTTTTTGTTCTCTCCAGTAACAATGACAGAAGCATTTCCCTGGGCTCTTTCTTTTCATTCTTCCTTTTCCTCCACCTCTCCTACAATTACATGCCCATTGGCTGTAGTAAAAAGATCTGCAGAACACTTAAATAAATTACATCCTTAAGAAGAACAACTGCTGTGTCTAAATATGATATATTTATATATATATATAACTGAACAGCAGGTTAATCTATTTTGTGAATTATTAGTAATGTCAGTTAGCCCAAAGCGAGACAGTAAGAGATGGATCAGAAGTCAAAGGTACATCTTTGTTTCTTAATTCACTGTATATATGTGTGTGTATACAGT
Source organism: Oplegnathus fasciatus (assembly GCA_003416845.1). Taxonomy (NCBI): domain Eukaryota; kingdom Metazoa; phylum Chordata; class Actinopteri; order Centrarchiformes; family Oplegnathidae; genus Oplegnathus; species Oplegnathus fasciatus. The sequence continues at coordinate 980,941 of NTHP01000125.1, read as the reverse complement.
ATATATACACTCCCCTCCAATAGTATTGGAACAGTGAGGCCAATTCCTGTATTTTTGCTGTAGACTGAAAACATTTGGGTTTGACATCAAAACATGAATATGAGACAAGAGATCAACATTTCAGCTTTTATTTCCAGGTATTTACATCTGGATCTGATACACAACTTAGAAGATAGCACCTTTTGTTTGAACCCACCCATTTTTCATGTGAGCAAAAGTATTGGAACATGTGACTGACAGGTGTGTTTTGTTGCCCTGGTGNTTTTGATGTCAAACCCAAATGTTTTCAGTCTACAGCAAAAATACAGGAATTGGCCTCACTGTTCCAATACTTTTGGAGGGGAGTGTATGTGTGTGTGTGTGTGTGTTTGTGTGTGTTTGCTGTGGTGACCTGGTGGGCGTTTGGTGCCAGCTGCTTATTCCTCTCCTGCTTCTCTGTCTTTCCTCTCCCGTCGCTCGGCTCTATGCAAACTTCATCTCATCCGCCACACTGGCTGATTCTGGCTGTTTCCAGGCTGCACCTAATTTCTGCTGCTTTTTACATCCCCGTCGGTTCAGACCCAAACTTCACCCTGGAGCCACAACTCCTGCAGTGAGCGCACAAGGCAGAAAAGTTATGGGAAAAGCCTGGGTCCAGGTCAGAAATTGCAGGGGTCGTACCTCGCTTCCCATCACTGGATTGGACAAGTTGAAGTGGCTGACACTGACAGCAGTTTCAGAATGCGTTTGGAATTGAGGTTCTGGAGGGTAATTGCAGAGGGACCTCAGCTGGATATAGTGTGGAAAGTATGATACCATGTGATATTACCAATACCAACTAACCATTTATATCTTTTTGTTTCTTTGCTGCTGTTCGCTTGCCCACATTTTTTAGAGCCAGACATTTACCCTATCTGTACTGATTTCTCTGTGTCATGTGCACCATCGCTGGCTTCTTCCATCTGTTAAAGTGATGACTTTGTGTCATTCAGACAAAGGGGACCATTATGTAAATGTTTTTTATGGCTTCATTCAGACCTGACAGGATCTTTATGGAAAGAGCAATAGCACCGCTGGATAACAGTGGTGAGCTGGATATACTACTGTGAGCACAGTACAGCATTGTGCTATGTCTAACACATTAAGCACGCCCACACCAAATTCATGCACACATAAAAGAGCATTACAGGTGCCAAACAGCATTGCACACATCCAGCAGCATTATGTACATTGACTTAGCTCTTCACTTGTTGAAGAAAAATACTGTCAGCTGTTATGTTGTGAAGTTACAAACAATCAAATNNTGCCAAACAGCATTGCACACATCCAGCAGCATTATGTACATTGACTTAGCTCTTCACTTGTTGAAGAAAAATACTGTCAGCTGTTATGTTGTGAAGTTACAAACAATCAAATGAGATGGACTCACCACACATGCACTTTATGTAAAAGTTACCAGAATGTAAAATCACATTTATGTAATAAGTTGCATGTCAGACATGTCTACATCTATATATCTGTGCATGTTCTGTGCCTTTAAAATGTGTAAAGGAGCAATGGACTTCATCATACTTCCTCCACAGCACATCAGAAGGCAGCACGGCCTCTGTTTGTTAGAGTACAAGTTTGTAGAAGTTTGGAAGACTTAACAACAGCGACTTGATTTGATCTACATGATGAAAGCGACGGGTACCGCCCAACATTTTCCACCAACTCTGTGTCAGTTATTCAGTTTAGTTTCTTAAGTTGGTGTTACACTGAAATCAAACCTCTCATCTTCCATAACCTCACAAAAGTACTTCTAAACAAGCAAATTCACCTGTGTGAATAACATCATACACATTTAACTTAAAGGTATAACGAGTAGGATTTGTTGGTTGCGGTTTGTAAATACGACATTCAAAGTTGGCACCTCCTCCTCGGCACACACACACGCTTCTGGTGGTCCCACGTGCTTACGATCTGGCAATTGGTCGCTACATTTTCATAGAGTCTCGCCCTCACACCCTCCATGCTGTTATTGGCTGGGGGCTACACACCGCTGCCCAAAGGTTGATGCCCAGAAACGTCCCGAATGCAGCAAAATAAGAAAATACAGGCAGAGGGCAGGGTGTCTGCAGATACAGACGCTGCCACACACTTCTAGTGGGTCATGAGTGATGATTGAGAGGGATTATTTTTGTATCAGTCTATACATTGTTTTTAGGAAAATCCNNNNGAGTTTGAATGGTGGCTGACATACTGTAGTCATAAATGGTTGTTTCTAGATTAACAATCAATAAAACCCAAAATAAGAAGGGTAAAATCAAAATGTATAGACTTTTTGTTGCTGCACTTTATTTCAAGCTATCATTTAATCACTTGAGGTTATTTTTCAATTAATGTCTCTTTACCTCGTCCTTTGTGGATATCAACAGAATTAGTTTGTCTTATTGACAGCACAGACCTGCAGTCGCTGTATTCAACACTTTTGTTGTTCACTAAGTCAATGTGTGAAAGAGGAAGACAGAGAATGTGTACTTTACTTCTTTCATTGATGGCTGAGAAGCTTCACGAAGGAAGAGTCAGAGTTTGTGTGTTGTGTCTTCTTGATTTTTTCTGTATCTGCATGCGTGTGTCCAGGTGTGTCCAGGTGTGTCTCTGTGTGCGCAATGAATGGGCAGACGTGTTTTGGCTCACACGTGTCCATGCATGTTCCACAGTGTGTGTCTAACAGCAAGTGCCTCTCCATGTTTCCTTTGTTCCGCTTAAAAAGCTGCCCACATGCTGGCTCCAGCCGTGGGAGGCATTTCATTGTGCTGCGAGATCAGCTTGGCAGGCTGCAAACAGTAATACATTTAGTCATGCCAACTTTTACAGAGGCTGAAACAATGAGTACATCACTGCAATTAAATAAAGCTCCATCTCCACTCTTATTGCTTTGTTGAATCGGAACAAAGTGTATGTCAGATGAACGGACATTTTTGACATCATCATTCAACTGTGGTTTCAGAGTCAGAGCCTTTGGGTGGTGGGTGTGAGGCCCCGATCACTGACATGCGTGAATCGCACTACAAGTCACAAAAGTAATCTAGTTCAAGTTTAATTGTCTGGCACATTTTCATACAAATGCAAATCAAAGTGCTTCACATGGCGATAGGAGATAGACACATGAACAAGCAGAGAAAGAGATGGCACCAACAAGCTGCTCTTCTGAATTTTCTGTCAACATTCAAACATATACTGTATAACTGTGAGCACTGTACAGCGCTATGCATATCTGACACTTTATGCACGCCCACAACAACATTATGCACACATAAAAGAGCATTACAGGTGCCAAACAGCATTGCACACATCCTACAGCATTATGCACATTGACTTAGCTCATCACTTGTTGATGAGAACACTGTCAGCTCTCATGTTGTGAAGCCAACATACAATAGTCTGGGTCACTGACGTGGTCAAGTATTTTTCAATCAGTTTCAATTTTGAAAAGTTTCGCTCACCAGATGTCACAGTTTTGGGGATAGTCAATACGATTATAAGCACATTAAAGCCACTATGTGTGTCACAGATCTTCGCACTTCAATACAAGAAAGAGAACCGTCTTGTGTTTTTTCACGACAAGCATTTCATATCAGAGAACATGCGTGTAAGTAAGATAAATGCTTGAATCCAGAAATCATAAACATATCTGTGCTTATGGATTTATGGCTCAGTCTGCATCACGAGTCCTTTTCAGACATCGCTGGCTTCATCCATCTGTTAAAGTGATGGCTTTGCGTCATTCAGACAAAGGAGACCGTTATGTACAGTATCTAGTAACTCTGCAGCACATCCTTGATTCAGTGGCTCAGTGAATTGTTGTTATACAGCCAGGTTTGAAGAAAAGGCTGAGTGAAAAAATGCAATTACTTCTTGTAAAAATAATGTTTCACTTTTGCATCTGGCTCAGTAAACTTAATTTTAAGGATGATCTAAGACTCGTGTGTATTTTGCAGTATCACTGCATCCTACACCAATGACCTCATGAGCAATTTCTGAGGTTTCAAACGTAGTGAGCTTACTAATTAGTTTCAAAAGGCAAAGTAGTCTCAGTCGGCTCCTTCCAACAACCCCCGACTGTACTCATGAACCTTGTTGAGGATACTGCAATCAGTAGAGATAATGTTTTGAGAGAAAATGAAATGGGCTGGTGAAGTCACTGGAGAGGAGGCTGTTAATAATTTCTGTTGTTCACTAAATGAGCAGTTTATGTTTGATGGCAGTGTTCACAGAGAATGCAGTTGTTCACTCAGCGTTCTTGAGCTGCTCATGATGTGATTGTCCCTGTAACCCTGTACCCAAATACTCCTTACACATACATACATTTATACATTGATTTATTTTAATTACTCTTAAATAACAATCACTTTCCTTTGATTTCATTTTTGTAATACCTCCTCTTCCCTGCTTTCCTTCCTCCCACCCTCTCTCTACACTTCTCTCTCTCTGTCTCTTGAGACAGGCCACTCACTGTAAGGCCTCTGAGTGCAGAGCGTGAGACTGGTCTGAAGAAACTGCTTAAAGTGACTGAGAAGATAAATTGGCCCAGCACGGCTCACACGCTGTGCATGTGGAATATGTGCTTAATTTATTTTTATTTTTTTTACATGTTTTTTCACAACATAGACCGTGTTGACATGGAAATGATAGGAGTATGGAGAAAATCAACCAACAGATTTGAAACCACAATTTAACAAGCACAAGCAAGATTTTCTCTTTTTCTTTTTTTTTT
>NTHP01000125.1:896303-946797 GCA_003416845.1 Oplegnathus fasciatus | reverse complement strand
AAATGAGAAAATAGGTTGTTTGTGACTGACTTCCAACAGTCTATATAAGAGTTTTCTGATCTGGTGCCCCTATCATCAAACCGTTCCAAAAATGATTCATATGGCTGTTTTCTGATCTATGGTTAAGCTTTTAAAGGTGTAGTCTACGATACTGGCGAAAGCTTGTTGATATCTGAACTCAACAGCCAAACAAATACGCCCCTCCCTTCAGTGCTCCTTCAAACTCGCACGAGTAATGCACAGTATTAGTTTGTCCTGTGCACGAGCACGAGTTGTGACACCCAAGTGTTTAGTGGAAACACGGCTTAAGTGTCAGTATTTGACAACCTGGGTTGGTGGCTCTACCCGAGTCGCTCTATTTGTTTCCCGTTTACAGAGCCAGGGCTGTGTATGAACGAGCGCACACAGAATGGAAAGCTAGCGGACCGTGAGGAGATATTCACTGAATTTGACAAAAACAGTTTTGGATTAGAATCGTAGACTACACCTTTAAGTGGTTACTGCAAATAAACCATGGTTCAGGTACGGTTACTGTAATAAAACAAGAAAGATCGTGGTTAAGGTAAGCAGTAACTGCAAGTCTGTGCTGGAACGCAAACCCCGTCTCCTGCAAGCTGACTCCCTAACTTTCCACTTTGCTTCATAAAGCCTGTTCTTGTGCATAATCCTTCCAAGAAAAACAACATAATCATTTGCTAAAGCAAGTGCCCCAAAATGACGTATGTTTACGTTTAAGTGACAGAGTCTGGTGACTATTGTAGAGCGACAAACTCCATAGGGAGCAAGTCGGGCTGGATGGATGGGTCAACAAAACATTGGACTTAACCACAGGAGACCGCTGCTTGTTTCCTGTTTCAAACCAACAGTCAATGTTGTTGTTTTTTTTAAGTATGACCACAATCGTTTAACCTTAACGACATGGTTTTTATTGTAACTATGACGACGAATGTCATCTAACCTTACCAAAGCACTTATTTTTACCCAAACCATGATTTTTCCCTAAACCTAACCCTGACGTTTTTGTGTGTAAAACACATAACACACGACATCATAAAACTGATTTATTTTTGGAACAGTGATTTATAAGGTCTTTGGAAGGCACTGACAGATGATGTCAATGTGGAGGACTCGTTGGGGCCTGTTCACATAAATTTATCTATAACATTTTTATTACTACTATTTTTCAATGGTAAAAGTAAATCCACCACATTCATGTGGTTTCCTAGCCACTTAAGCTAGAAAACTAAATAAATGTTTTACTCCTAAAACAATTAGTTAACAGTTCAAAATAACTTTGTAGTGTAAATGTGCAAAACAGCAATCATTACAAACATTACATGAAACAAAATAATATTCAGAATAGTCGATTCTTATGAAGACAGCAAATGTAAAAACAGTTAAAAATATAACCTAAATCCCTGGTGGCTGCAGGGCCCTCAGGCCGGCTCTGCATATTCCCATAATAAATCCATTCCACGTGAGTGGCCTAATTGAACCATGCTAATGACGGCTCGGTTGCATGCGGGTTGATTTGTCAGAAAGCCCGAAGGATGCAAGGAATTACATAATGATCACAACAGTCCGCGCACTACAATCAACGTATCAGTTCTGCAGCTAAACAAAAGAATAGTGGAAGATAGTGTTCAGTAAGTTATTAGTTTTAAACTGATTTTGCTTGAGGGGAAATTGCCTGGCCACAACAAACAATTTAAAACAATTTAGTTTAGAATGAAATCAGAAAATACTGAGAAATTAATGTCACGTATTACTGAGAAGTTGTATTCCAAACAAAACGTTCTACACACACCAAAGCACCTGATTACTTTTTCATTTGAATGCACACAGTTGACATATCGGAAAACTGACATATTACACATGTTTATAGATCAACAATCTGCAGGATAACATAAAGAAAGCTACCGCCTTTTTAACGGAACGTTTTCGCACTAAACGTAGAGAAGTGAGGCCACATCCTAACCAGTTTAATTTTATTTTGCCAATTGTCTTATCACACTTTTTTTTTTAAAATAAGGGCATTGCTGCCAGTACACGATATTGGAGGGCAGCAGCACCATAGCAAAAGTTTTCCATTAGGTTGTCTCTACAGTGTAGTTAAGTGTAGCAACAGCAGAAATCTGTAGCTCCTGGTTGTAAGATAAGATATACTTTATAGTCCCACAGGGAAATTTGTCTTGGGCTCCAAACCGCTGCATCACACAACACACTTGCCAACAACGTCACAATGCACACGCATAGGCCATACATTATATGATTTATGGGTACATTGTGAATGATTGCTGGACTATGGTCACCAACTGACTTTGGATTGAATATCATCTCCTCCTCAATGAGGTGGTGAGCATCACACCAGTCCACAAACTGTTAGATTTCGGAGTGCTAAAGTGTCTTGATCTCTATGTAATAAGCCAAAAATGGCGGTGTCATCTGAGAATTTCACAGTGTAATTTTGGGGAGTTTTGCTCACACACCCATTCGTGTATAATGTGAAGAAAACTGGGGAGCACACACACCCTTGGGGGACACCTGTGCTAACAGATTTAGGGTCAGATATTGCTTTATTTGCCTTCACATGTTGGACTCTGTTAGCTGGGAAAAGAAAAATACTATTTGATGATAAAAGAATTTACATTCATCTGTTTCACTTCAGTTGTGTGGAAACTGCACATTTATCTCAGTAGTCAAATGGAAAAAGAAAAACACCTGTCTACCTAATCTTCCCTCCTGTAACTTGACAAAAGGCTACAATGAAATATCCCAAACAGTCTGTGACAAGTGTTTTTTTTCCCCCTCAACATGAGTCACCTTTTCATATCGCTTAAACATGTGTCTCTCCTTGTCAAATCAATGTAATATACCAGACTCCCTTCATGCTCACAGTGAGGCAGTACATGATGAATCTGGAGGAAAGGTCATGATTGACTGAAAATGTTCCCTTTTCCTCCTGCAACCATACATATCGATTTGGAGCTGAAACTACAAATAGTGCAGCGAGGCCACTTTTCAACTTGATATTAACTCAGTGTGCATGCGTGTGTCAGGATGCTGACAGGCAATGTTTTTTCGAGTGAAGTAAGAGCTAGTTTTTGGACTTAAAACAAAGGAGACTAGCGTTCACATTCTGAGTCACGCAGGTGGTTAGGATTAGGCAATGAAAACACTTTGTAAGGGGTTAGGGGTTAAGATTGTGGTTAAGTGTTAATGAAGTAAACATCTTGCGTGTCCTGCACGTGTGTCCTGTGTCGGCAGCGACTTTCCCGGAAAAATCACGAGAAGCGCAGAGTTAGGCTTTTAACAAGGCAAAAGACTCGCTCTTCAACTCACCTGTGTGTGAAGCAGCGTACTGTTGTTTCCGGTGTTTGCTATCGTTGTGAGTAAACGGTTATTATGGCCGAAAAACAAAGAAAAGATCCATGACTGCGGACGATGAAAGTGAAAGTGAAACTTAAATGAGGTCCAAAAACACACCTGCAAGACAACGAAATGAAAATCTTCGAGATTACAACTTTAAGCTCCAACATTAACAGTTGCAAGGGTCTCTTCCTCTGAACTGCCTCGCACAAGGCTTCACTTTTGTCCATTTTTTGGAGGAGTTTTGGAGTAAATCCCACTGAGACAATGTACGGTATGTGATGCTGGGCTAAATAAACTTGACTTGGCTTGACTTGACTTGACCCATGCATTAAGGCCGCTTCTGTAAATACAAACATGCTCTTAGTCAACTTGTCTGGTTAAGTAACACACAAGAACAGGGGAATATACTTGAAGTCGATGGCATTCAGTGGATGACCTTTGACCTGGCACATGCTGCCTCCTCTCTCCTCTCTGTGGGGCGTCTCCCAGAATGCACTGTGCACAAGCCCGTCCAACAGCTAGCTTCAGGGGGCTTCGTGTACTTTATGCGTGTACGTGTGTGATTCTGTGTGTGTGTGTGTGTGTGTGAGATGGAATCGGACTATCTATCTATTTATAGTATGTTTTGTTCTCTCATCATCATCATCCAAGATGCATAAGAAACTAAACTCAGAAAGAGAAAACTAAGAGCCCTGCAGCAAGACAAAGGGAGCTGCATATTAGGATCTCATTACTGAAAGAATTTCTCTATTTGGATTATTTTCATTTGTTTATGCTGACAAAAAATACAACAATATGTCAGAACAAAGACAGATGCGAGAGGCAATTACCATGTGTTTGCATTTAGCTACACTGCTGTGACTCCTGACAGTTCTGACCCACACTTAATCCCTGTGCATATTCCACATTTAGGCACATGTATGCCCATACGCACACTCCTATCTTAAAGTCTAGCTTTGACAACTGTTGATCTGCTGCTGTTCCATCATGCTGCGAGCCATTACTCATAATGACATCTGGAGCTTTTCCAAGCAACAGTGTCTGAGGTTATGCATGACTTAAAACATGTTGAGAATGCTCTGAAATAAACAGAAGCAAGCACAAGATGAAAGCTCAAGTCGTTACATGGGGAATTAGTATGAAATGAAAGCAAATAGGCTAAGATGGAACGCAGATGAAAGATTCAGGTACTACTTGTGTATTAAAAGTGACTACAGAGAGGGATGCAGCAGGCGTGCAGCAGATGACGAGCTTCAAGTCAGATGAAATGAAGGTCTAAATATAGATGAGGCAGGGGAAACGGATGACACTTCACAGAGCGTTTCGACACGGTGGAATTCAACTTTTTTTTGTGTTCTTGAACAGCGACTCTCAATCACTAAATGCAAATGGTGTCGTGTGAAAGTTGTGCAAGTTCTTTAAACATTTTTACTGAATTTTCAAAAAGTCTTTCTCACGACAGCTGATAAATGTTTCAGTGGGATAGGATAACTTTCTCTGCTGCTCAGTCTTTTTCAGGAACTTTATGCAAGTGTGAATTTGAAACATGGCAGAAAATGGCAGACCACTATCATCAAAACTGAAAAAGCTGATCAGCAAAGATGAGTTGTTAAAATTGGTGTTTTGTTTTAACTAAGGTTCTGTAATCTTTTCAGCAGTTCTGAGCAAAATATGGAAATTATCCATATATCAGACATGCAAATCACAAATTTGGACAGGGACTATGATCAGATAATAGCTGCAGCATGTATTTGCAATGGAAATAGATTAATTACAAACCACAGTAGATACAATCCAGAACAGAAACCAACAGCAATGACAAACAAACATGAATAAAAATGTATGTCGTATGTGTCTTGTGCTATTCACTTAAGTCAGAAGTTGTTTTTCTCATGAATTTCTAACATGTTTCTCGGCAGCATCCCACATCAATACACACAGCAGCAGGGGCTGGCAGAGTGAGCGAGATCCTGAGAGAAAAATGCTAATTTCAGTGTACTGCTTGATGATGCCTTGACGAAGCGGATTGGAGGTGTTTTGAAAAGTTTCAGTCGTGGCCTCTGCAGCAGACAGTTTGGTCCTCTGTGACAGGAAGCAAGCATATTATTGAGGCTGAAGACTACAAGACCCTGAATTATTTCCTGTCTCCATCCTGTGAATGTTGTTGTTGACAGCCCCGTCACCTTCACTCCAAATCCCACTCCAATCTTGAGTGATTATTTCCCCTGCCGACTATCACGAAACTTCTACTCAAACGACTTCAGCACCTCTAATAAGACAGGCCATGACTTAAATATGTTATAAAGTTATACTGAGGCTTCCTCACTGAATCTCACCCACCTGAGATAGTTTAGCTCCAATTTGTAAAAAAAAACAACAAGCCTTTATATAACAGCAGCATATACTGTGTAACGACTATCAGGTGATAAATGCCTATGAGATCTAATTGCTCCCAACTGCTTTCCACTCTCAAGGCTTGGATTTCCAGTTCCATCCTGATTCCCAACAACACAATGCAACAATAATTCCATCCCACGTGTTTGTCATCATGTACGTTCTTTTCCCTGTGCCACTGTCACCAGCCTCTGTTACAGGCTGACCTCCCATGTCAGCAACTGGTAAGGCCAAGGACAAAGCTCAGATTTGGAAATAAGGTCAAACTGATTCACTAGTAGCGTGTTCTTCAGTCCTGGTAACACGTCATCACATGAATGAAGCAAGATGTCCATGCTCTTTGCTGTCTTTGACTGACTTTATACATTTCATGAAAAAAATCTGACGTTACACCTCTCTTGAATATTCATGTAAACACATTTAGGAATCCCTTCATTATAAATTACTTTATGTCACAGCATTTTCACTTAAAATGTTTATTGTGCAAGTCTGTTGCCCAGCAAAAGACTTCCACCAGCTTCAGGATGTCTGGCTGGAGAAATATCCGACAAGAGGGCACAAACAAGACAACAAACATCTTTTCCAAAAGTCAGTTCCTACTGAAATGTGTCCACTGATATTTTTTAAAATAATAGCCATTCCAACAACATCGCAGAGTCGATAATATAACATTATAACAACAACTTACGCAGCCAATAGTGGTAAATCGCCAGTAAACATGCTGGTAAATTAGCTCGTTAGCAGTAGTGCTAACTCGACTACCCCCGTCAGTCACGTGACCCTCGACTTGCAGGTTGTAGCAGTCACTTGAGACTCTCCCATTGTTAACACGCAACTTTGCGATTCCGCTTTGGCCTATTGGACTCGACGTAGTTGTGCGTGCACACATAGTATTTCCTGTGCAATTACATTTCGGGTGCGCTCACTTTTTGGTTTTACTTCCAAATAGAGAAATCTGGCTAAACTCTTGGCAGGTTAACAACCTGTTTGATTGTCTGACGTGTTTCTTCACAGTAGAGATGTCCCCTGTAAATGACTGTAAGGTCAGTGTTGTCATAACAGATAGGAATGATCTACACAGCTATGAAAGTAAGACCCAAGTTGTTAATAAACCTGAATTAACATTAAACTAAACTGAAGCAGTAAATGCTCTGAAGACTAAACTGCCTTATAAATAATGAACTTTCTCTGTGTGTATGGTCCGCAGCAGCTGTTCTGGCATCAGTTTCACTGACGAGAGACTGTTGAGTCAGTCTCAGAGTAGTGGCAGACTGTTGAGTCATGGATGATCCAGCCTCCTGAAATTGTTCACACGTTGCAGCCTATGACTCCTTCTGGTTTGAAAGTGACAAACAGGCAAGAGGCAGGCAGATGTTTTCTGTCAAAGGCTGAGACTAATTAGGCAGCCAGATCTGATGTTCACAAATGAACCAGCATCCTACTGTGCTGCTGCTCTCTCTCTCTCTCTCTCACTGTCTCTCTCACTGTCGTCACTGTCTCACCGATGATTCATAGAGAAGGAAATCTTCATCTTTGGCCTTTGATCTGAAAATATTTTTGACCACTGCTGCCCTATCACCCAATCTAACATCAAAACACCCACTTCCTTGACTTTTAAACACTTTTCAGTGATGAATCATCTCAGTTCATAGAGTAGTACAGGAGAAAGAGAAAAAAGAGAGATCTGTTTCTTTTCCCACCTCTCTGACAGCTCAATTTAGATTCTGTAAAGTTACACAGGTTTTATGCATATTTAAAAAAAACCCACACATTTCAGCTCTTCCTGTACAAACTTGGTCTATTTGATGCTTACATTCAGAAAAGTTTGGGTGAGTCTGTCTAGCACTTTTTTTTTTAAACTTTGCATCTTAGTTTTCTAGTTGGTAGCCAGAAAAGCAGGGCATGTTCCCATTTCATGAATTGAAAAACATCACCACTAAATTTTCAACAATAAATTTCATCCATATACATTTTAAAGTTGAGCAACTTGTTCTGTTACCTCCTCCCTCTTGTATCCAGTGTACTGCATGTTTAGAAGTGTAATGCCACTTGTGTTTGTATTTGTGTGGAGTAGCTTTCTCCTTGCAGATGAGACAGGAAGCGGTCAAAACTGCTGGCCAAGCTCCGTTACAAAAATAAGATGGAGGAGAGGTTCACTAAGGGAAATGCAATGGAGGCGTGGCAGGGTCTCAACACCATGATGGGCAGAGCTCCGAAACCAGCCCAGATACAGACCCAACTCTCAGAAGCGCGCAGTAAAATCACTAAGGACCCTTCACACCCCCTTCACCACTCCTTTCAGCTACTCCCATCAGGCCGCTGCTTCAGAGCACCTCTGGCCAAAAAGAAAACCCACAAAAACTCTTTCATTCCCACTGCAATATCCATTTCAAACAAGAACAAATAGGCTGTTGCTACTTTTTAATGCAGCTCCGCACACCTGCTTTTATTTACTATGGAACTGTTTGTGTTAATGTAATTTTAGGTGAGTCTTTCATGGGTGTATGTTTTTAAGTTGTCTGTGAGCCCCTAACCTAAGACCATTTTCTATCACTATGTGACGGACAATTAAGTTTTTTGAATCTTGAATCTTTGAATCTTGAAACTCCATGAAAAAATAGTTAGTTATGCACCGCTTGCCAAATGTTAAATGTGAAATAAAGATAACATTTTTATGCTCTGATTTTGCAGCCTTGCTAGAAAATGAAATGATTAAAATAAAAAGTTGGGGAAAAACAAAATTGCGAACAATTAAAAAAAAAAAAGTGGGTAAGTTGTGACAAAAAAAGCACAATTGCTGCTGTAGAATTAGTGGTCAGATCACAAATATCACTAAACCCTGACCCTGTTTGATTCATTTTTATCTCCGGTGTGTCCTCTAATAGGAACACTTTTTCACTCTATTAATATCTTTTCTGTCTTTTTGTTCTCTCCCTGTTCCACCTCTGTTCTCTCAGTTCCTCATATTCGAATAAATCAGCAGAATGTGATGTTCCTTTGAATGTCTATGGAAAATGGGTATTCTTCACTTGTGGCATGTTCCCTCAGAATGATTGTGCACTTAAAGAAGGACAGCAAGGTATTTTTTTCCTCCTCCACTTCTTTCTAAAATGTCTACAGAAAAAGTACTTTATGGAAATTTCACATACAAAAACCTGACCATGTGCTTCGAGACGGAGTCAAGGTTTTTGGTCCATGGGTTCAAAGTGGTGACAGCAAATACATCCACATGTCCATTGTGAAAAGTTTACTCCAAATTACCACAATATATTAAGTGATAGTCAGTATTCAGCAGCATTTAAAAGAAAGAAAAAGGGAACTTGTCACAGCAGCTAAATTATCAGTGATATTTAAGTGATATGTGATCAGTGTCTGACAGCTTTGTGTTGGCACTTGGTTAAATATTAACAGCTTTAACTACCTTGCATGTTTCCATATGATCTAAAGGCAGTGCATCATGGGAAACAATGTAGCCTATTGCTAAAATGACCCACGAATAAACCTGTTTACATCATTTATACAGAGTTAATGATTTGCTGAATATTATATTATGTATTAAACTTGGCTGGATTAACCTGCTAGAATTTGTCATTGGGCCCCCATTTACCCGCTACACAAGCCAGCTTCATTATTTCCCCCAGAAGACACCCAGAAACCAGCCAGTACTCCTGGGCTGGAGTGACAGTACCTTTTTTTTTTGCGTTAAAACCTGGCGTGCCCTCTTTCCCTGCTTGGTAATCCAGACTTGGTATTAATATCCAAGTCTTTTGACTTTGGATAATGGTGGCATTATCCAAATGTATGTTTAAAGAGTTTCATATCGCTGAAAACTCAGTTGCAGTGCTGTCTCTAGGCTGAAATGTTTAAACAGTGCAGCTGCATTAACTGCACAAGAATGATGTACTGGGAGCAATCAAATGATTTTGGTCTCAATGTTCACTCAACAGGTACGCTGATCAATTAACCAATGTCCTGAGAACTTGCTACACTGTACTCCTTTGACATAAATTATGGTGCAATGCAAGCAACAACAAAATGTCAAACTCATTCATCCATCCGTCCACACAGTGATGTGGAAATTCAGAATGTCAACCCCTGAAGGCTGTCTGTTCACATGCTAAGTGAGGTCTGTACCAAATAATTTTTTTACAGCTGTTTACCAAGTGCTATTTGAGACCAAACAACTCACAACAAACCTGGTGAACTACTGATATGTATATTGGCTGACTATCACAGCTGGATACAAATGAGCTGGATGAAAGTGAGCCGTTCTCCCTCTTTCTCTGTCTTAGCGAGCTGTGCACGTCTGATGAATTAGCGGAGAGGAACGCCGGTAGCAGTGCATCAGCTGCCGTCATTACATCTTATTACAGTTTTACCTCTAGCGCTGTCACTCATGCTCACATACACACAAATTAATGCTTTCCTCCACCTCTGCTGTCTGTAGTCCTAATCAGACAGCTGGAGACCCAGGGGCTGAATTTCACTTAGAGCTAACAACATCCCTGAAAGTATTCACACAATTAAATAGAGAGACAGAGAGAGCGAAAGAGGAAAGATTTCCCTCAAAGAAACCTCAAAATGAGCAGTTTATCCCCTAAATCTCTCAGTTCTTGTCTAACCCACCACAACACACACACACATACACACTCGACCCTCTATCCATGGACTTGAGATGGCCATGAAGCTTAACAAGCTACGCTCTCCCTCCCAGGTACTCTTAGTGTTATTATTAAAGCCCCGAGCATGCTTCACTGCAATGTGTCATTGCCTCTTGAAAGGCAGCAGCATAAATAAGGCACTGGATTTGAATACAGCCAGGAGCTACGTGGTTGGGCTCAAGATCAGAGGAGACATACAAACACACACACAAACACACACATACAGCGAGGCTACAAAAAGTGGATGCATCAGTTGGTGCAGTGAAACTGTTTTTAATGGCCAAACGTGACACCAGACAATTTTTCATAGAATGAGAGTTTTAATAAAGGTTGTGCTTTAGACTAAAGAGGTATTATTCAGTCTGACATTGGCTTCATGTTAGTCACTTTCTGTTCAGTTTTGCTCTGACCAATCACCAGTGACTGATATGATTATCATTATTTATACACTGACACAATCTAAGAACTAAACAAACAGGTTCAAATGATTTTGAATGTGATATTAATCATTTTTAGATTTTATAACATTAGATTATCACACACAACAAGTCAGTATTACACAGTAAGGGTGAAAACGTGTTTTTCACATTGACATATTAACACCCTATAAACTTGTTAGGGCAAACATGTCAGCAAACAGATGCCTATTTATTGGTCTGCATTTAATCCTGAGGGAAATATCTGGCTGTTTAGCTGCTAAATGCTTCACTACGTTCACCAGCTAGTCGCTAACTGTGTCTGTCTGATGTTTGGTGCTGGGCAGGTAGCGTACAGTGAGTAGAGAGCTTTTTGACAGAAAACACCACCTGCTGCTCCTGGAAACAGCGCCGACGAGAGCGATGGGAGTGAATTAAAACAGCAAAGCTACAAAGCTCCATGAAGCCGAGGCGAACTGCAGAGTCAGGTGATAATTCTCTGTGTGCTCA
Source organism: Oplegnathus fasciatus (assembly GCA_003416845.1). Classification (NCBI taxonomy): domain Eukaryota; kingdom Metazoa; phylum Chordata; class Actinopteri; order Centrarchiformes; family Oplegnathidae; genus Oplegnathus; species Oplegnathus fasciatus. The sequence continues at coordinate 935,444 of NTHP01000125.1, read as the reverse complement.
TCACTATGAGCATCACTCCTTTTACATTACTCATTTGACCCATTGTCCATATAAAAATCTAATTCAGTTTTAAGTCATTACATAATTTTTTCATCATTAGCTGATTTTTTTTTCTGCTAGGTTTATGACAAAAAGTTAGTGTCCCACAACACAGAAAAAAAACTACAGCATGGTTATATACTGTAGGATTACATAAGCAAATGCAAAACATTTCTAGGGCTCATGTTATTTGCAGAATAGCATGTTTTACATTAGTGGCCAGAGTCACAGAATCAGGGGTCACAATCATGAGGGCACTGGGTTTGTTCTGGAGATTTGCTGTAGCAGAGGGTAACAAAACTAAGTGCTCGGCATCTTCCACTGTAGCAAGTGAGTTTTTAGAGTGAACAGGAAAAACTCAAGCAAAAGTCACCTCAACTGCCTACTGCCTAAAGATGTGCTGAAGAGAGAGAAAGCAAAATTAAAGTGAACAATAAAGAAGTAAAGAAGGAAGAAAAAGAACTGGTGACAAAGTGTACTGCTGATGTGTATTTTACTTACTGACTTAAAACTCCTGAATCTGCTGCTGCTGCCTATTACCAATAGTTGAGAGGAGCGCGAGAACAAATTCACAGAAACAGTATAACCGCTTGCCAAAATTCCCCAGTTTGTTTCCTTAAGAACTACACTCACGGAAGACACAAATGTATCTTACCTTGTATAAAACAAGCAGCAAATAGTTAGTACTGGCAAACAAACTGCATCTTTTCATGTACTGGTTAATCGGAAATTGGCACCTTGCAGGGTATATGTTAAGAATTTAAACCAGAGAGCTTTGAACTTGAGTATTTATTGAGAACCAATGGTATTTACAGATGACTTTAAAGATAAATGTGGTTGTACTATGAGCATTATTAACAAAAACAGGACATAAGAACTGGAACTTGTTGTTTTTACTCTTTGGTTTTTGTACAGATTAAACAAATGAGATATAAAATGCTAATTAATGAGCTTTAGAGGGGATGGCAGGTGAATTTTGTTGCCTTTGGACAGAGCCAGGCTAGCTGTTTCCAGTCTTTATGCTAAGCTAAGCTAAGGTAAGCTTAGTTAACCAGCTGCTGGTTCCAGCTACATATTTAGCGTACATACATGAGAGTGGTATCAATCTCATCTAAATCTCTGCAAGAAAGCCAACAAGCATATTTCCCTACACGTCGAACTTTTCCTTTGAGTGAGACAAGCGAGACAAGTAAAATTTTCATGCCTGCTTCACAGACAACTTGGTAGAGCAAATAGTAGAAGGTCTCCTTAATATGTAGCCACGTCATGAATCACATCACAGCTCGAGGCACTCAAAGAAGGAAAACGCTACATTAAGCTTAGCACAAAAGTCATTACCAGGCATTCAGACACATTACAGTCATGTAAACTGCCGCTCTCAGCTGAGACGGTGAAAAAGATTGAAAAATGAATTCTTACACATCATTCTGTATGTTTTTTTTGTACATGAGAGGAGCTGACAAGTACCATCCATCATACAAGTATGACAATAGGAACAGCAGCTGGCAATTAAGATAGTAAAGGTTGACTCTGAAGAAGACATACCGAGAGTGGAAATGTTACTTAATTTGTATTTAATAAAGTTAATTAGTTATCTGCACTTGCCTTTTTTAATTAAATATTAAACATAATTATTTATGGATCCATTTTTGATCATGAAATTAACGATTCCTGGGAAACTTTGTAGGAAAAACGCGATGCCACATAACATACTATAAATTCGGGCTATTATATTGTACAACAACACTACAGGCCCAGTATGAACTTGTTTGTCTACAGCATTGAGCAACTATTCTGTGTTGAGACCAGACAGGAGTCTGGCCTGAATTTCCCTGTGGAATAAAAAATAAACAGTGCAAATATGATGACGCATTGCCTGAACAAATCTAATCTGTGTTTATAAATGTTTTTAAAATGGTTGAGCATGTGCACACACAGAGGAAAAACCAGTAGAAATTAATGGACGTTGTATGCCCAACATAATCACAAAAATGTGTTGATTACCATCATACTTGATGTGGTTAGATAACCCCTCCCTGACGCTGTATATATAGAGCTGTAGATGACTGTAGTGGTGCTATGAGTGGAACGGTAACTATGAAGAGGTTTCAGTCCGTAGGCTGAGAGCTCGGCATCACTGTTTTGATAAGTGTGAAAAGTGCTGAAGAAATTACATTTATCTTTTTTATTCATTCTAATACATATGTGGCTCTATCTTCTTTACTGGAACTAACAGGCCCTCCTAGACTTATCAAACCATGTTAAATGCTCTGCATTAGACCAGGCAACAAGGCACAATAATAAATGATTGCATGGTTCCCTCATATCAATATGATCTGGAAGTAAATGAGATTTTTATCACAGGGATTAGGCTCTAGGGATTGTTAGCTATCCGGTGTAAAACCACTTTAATTGCATTTATAATTGATTTGGTATCTAATAAAGACTGGAAAGAGAGAGAGAGAGAGAGAAAGAGAGTGCTGCTGCAGCGTAATTGGTTTGATAAATACCTCTGTAGAGTGGGACGTCCCTCCAGAACAACAGTAAGTCAAAGACAGATAGAACTATAAAGACCATACATGTACACAGCAAAGCTAGCTGAAACTAGTCCCAATTTTGCATGTAATCCTCTCTCTCTCTCTCTCTATTTATAGCCTACTATATCTCTTGTCTCCTCTGTCTCCAGTGAAACTGTGAAGACACATCACAGAGAGGGTTCATTATCACATCATCATCACAGAGAAAGAACAGTGCTGTGTGTCTGGGAAAAGTTAAAAATAAAGACTGTGAGAATAAACACAACATTCAATATGTTTACTGTGATGTCAGTGTTGAAAAAGAACAGAAATGAAACCACCGTCAGGCTAAAATCAGACACAAAAACTGAACAGGGACAAAGCTTCAAACAGCTCAAGCTCTCTCTCCTCCTTTGAACTACAAACAAGGGTGTCTTTTCCACTGGTGATGCCGCCCCCCCCCCCTTTTATTTATTTATTTCTGTCCACCTCTTTCATAGTTTCATGTAGATTTTCTTGTTAAAGTCTATTTAAATTGTGTCATTTTACTGTCCTGCCACTGATGTCCACAAGAGACAGGAACTCATCTGAGTCACCTTCACTTATTACTGTGCAATGCAAAGCAGTAGGGGCAGAAGCGAGTGCCTTATGAAATGTCTTTGCCCTGGGTTTCACCTCTCAGGCTACATACAGGCTGCCCTACCCTATCGGTGAAGTTTGTTTGGGTTGAATGCAGCCTGAAAGGAATATCTGCAGACAGTGCTCATGATTCAAGAAAATTAACTTTGTTTATCAGATCAATTTAGCATTTTAGCATTTTAGCAGTTTTGTGATGATAACAGTTCAGCTAGCTAGCTGACAGCTATCCATAAACTAACACTATCACAGGGGATAGACCTGTAGAGGCTACTTCCACAGACTGCTTACAGTATTGATCTAGTTACACTTGCAAAAAGTAAATATACCTCTTGAGAGCAGATGCATTTACACCTCGTCAACATCTGGCTAGAACTGCCTTTCAGTCTGTCCTGAATGCGTCTTTGATGCATTTACATTTAGCTTTTTTGATATCCAAAAGCTATCTGTGCTGCCCAAGATGCACAAGTGTAAATGGGGTCTTTGACACTGATTCTGAATCCGCGAGTTTTGCACTTAACTTTACCATTATATGATGCCTGTATTTTATGTGCGTTGCTCTTGTTTTTTATTGTGAAGCACTTTGTGATGAGCATGATAAATGCTATAAAATATAAACCTTACTTACTTATTTACAGCTGACCCTCATTAGTTCCTCTTTCACGCTGCCAGTTTCACACACACTCTGTAATGAATGTGTTTATAGACACACTGCAGTGTCCATTCCCTCCATTTGATGGAAACTTCATGCAAGCACACAGACACACAGGTTTGAAAGCATGTTTCTCACACTATCACTTATTCTTGTGATAGAATAGTGACTGAAGCCAGTATGTGTCTCCTCTTTGAAAGACAGCTCACATTCATTACACACTGCAAATAGACACACCTTTGCAAACCCACACCCACCCTGAACCACACAGACACATACACATGCCTTTCCACCCCCACACATAAACACACTGTACATTGTGACAATTACTGAAGAGGTGGTGTGTGTTTGTGTGTGTGTGTGTTTGTGCGTGCCTCATCTATCTCTTTCAAGTTGAGTCCCATCCATCACCAGCGAATCATTATAGAAAGCAGGGCTTTCAGCACAGATAGAGGTCTGCCCTGACTGAGTCTCTCTGGTAATAGCATACAATTAATGTGGATAAAAAAGGCACACGACAATAGGATGAGCTGCAACACAGTTATCTACAGAGACCAGAGGGCAGATTACAGAAAGTTAATACACGCTGTCAACACAACCATTTTTTAAAAGAATAATTAAGACATATTTTTCCTCTTTGCAACAACTGCCCATGTTAAATTTGAAATTGAAATTTGAATTTTATATTTATTCAGCCAACAGAGTGCTGCTACACATAAGAAATCTGTTGTCAAAGCCATAGCGCTGATAAACAATTCTTCTAACTGTAGAATCATGTTGGATTGATGAGCTATCAAAAGCTGCAGAGAAACTCCCGCACACTGTCTGACTTGCAAAAATATATTTATTGTGTCGTTTCAGTGCTGGACCTTCGTCAGGCAAAATTTTGTGTGCGGGAGTTTCTCTGCAACTTTCGATCTACTCGTCCTTCTCCTACGCACCTGTCTCATGAAATAGATGTGCGAAGTGTTCTTCTGGATTGGTGAGCTATAAAATTAAATAAAAAATAAGAATGGGAAATCTTGACAGAAAAGCTTTTGTTGATTCTGAGACTATTGAGCTGTAATTTTAAAAGGAAATGTTCTCAGAAGTATGAAAAAACATGCAGAAACGTGTCAGCCCCAAGCTGAGAGAAGCATCCTCAAGCTGTTCATTACGTTGATGAGAGAAGAAGCTCCTGAAATCTGGCACAAAAGCATTCTAACACCAAGAGACCACTTGAACTCTGGGGTCTGGGTCGTAGCACTCTAGGAAAGGTGTTCTGTTCCATCCTACAAATTAATATAAAGATGATAAATAAAGGTGTTTGCAGTATATACTGTGTCTACTGGTGTTCATCCCAGCAGAGCTCCAGCGACTTGTAAAGTTTATAAAGGGGAGCACTGAAGCTAGTTTGGAGGCTCGTGGTGGAATCAACATCTGACTAAAAACTTGATGTTTTCTTGGCTCTATGGATGACAATGTTTGTCTCTCTGACGGTTGGTCCACTGCTTCGGTCCCTACATGTTCAGGAAGCAAAAAGGGCAAAATATTCTCCTTTTTCACAGAATCTTCACCCTTCTAAAAATTGCTTCAAACTGGTGTAAGAAACCAATGCTGCGTTAAAATTGAAAATAAACGAACAAAGTACTTTACCCACAAGGTGAGGCCAAGGTGAGGATGCAGTCTGAGTCAGTCAAAGTGAAGGAAATCATAAGCATGTACAGATTGAGCAAATACAATTTGATCATCTGTTGCTTCATTGGCTGTTTCAGAAAAACGGAGCAGCCAAAGAACAGACGGTGCAGCGACTGTCAGTTGGGACACAGAGGCCAAGCAGCAACAACAGACGGAAGTTCATTAAAGACAAAACATTTGAGCAAGCACATGACAGGCACAAAGGGGCTGATTTATGAACACAAAAGAAGGTCTGAGAGCGAGTGAGGACAGACTCGAGAGTGTCGATCGATGTCTCGAAGGAATCGTGTCACTGGATTGGAGCGAGCGGCAAGGCTTCCTTCGAGTGCTCACAATCTGAGAAAACAGCTGGAGGAAACAGTGAGAGCAGACTTTAAGCTGAGTGGACACAAACTCAGGGATTTGCTCTAAAAACAGTTTGTTTTTTTCCCGCTTACAAATCTGTCCCCGTGCACTGAAACATCTTCAGTTACAGATTGGGGAACAGCTTAAACCTGTTGTGTTCTCATTCAGTAGTTTTGGTTTAAACATTTTTAATCAAAAAACGCCTATGTGTAGTTCAACTGGAATCATACAGTAGGTGTGTGTGCAGTGTAGTGAGTGAGAGAAGCTGACAGAGAAAGAGAAAAAAAAAAGAAACAACTACAATTACACAACACGTCAGGATGGGGAAAGGCCACACACACACACACACACACACACACACACACACACACACAGGAAATGCAGGCGTAGGCACATGTGCATCTACTTTAATTGGCTTTGATGAGCGGGTGCATGCACACAGGCAGTGAAACACATCAGGTCCACAGATAGAGTGTGTGTCAGAGCAGGTTTGATAAGAGGTCAGCAGAGGGCTGGTGAAGCCACTGAGGTGAAGAGACCAGCTATAGCCCAGTCAGGATAATTTAGAGAGAGAAAGAGAGAAGAGAAATGAGCTTCCTGGTCAGCTGTCAACACACACATACGTGCTATATATCTCCATGTACGTGTACTGTCAAGGTGTTGTCACAGAAATTTGTCGTCTACTCAAACTGAAACTGTTGAGCCTGTTAGGGTTTTTGAGGGATAAGGGTTAGGGTATGTTTAGGACATGGTTTTGCTTTTCTTTTTTTTTGTTGTTGTTAAATTATGTCTAAATGGACAAGTTTGAAGCTAACACATAAATTGTTCCAATTAATCTGAATGTAGGCTAATCCTCAAGTACACTTCTCAGGTGGTTTGTTTTCATGATTATGCGGTCAGCCCGGCTCGCTAGTTTCCTGCGTTTTGTGTAAACAAATGGCATTGTCTCTGAGTGTTTGTAAGAACTGCTCTTAAATTTTTACATGCATTTCCCAAAGCAGCATTTAAGAGCGAGTGCAGTTAAGCCATTAAGAACGCTGGTTTCCTGTGATGCTGATGAGGATGCTGAGTACACTCACAGTAACTTGCCATATTTAACTGTCTGTAATCTGAGCTTTCATCCCGCTGCCTTTTAGGACACATGTTAACAGATGGAAGTAAGTTTAGGAAAGTAAACTTGGTTCATTTAGCTGCTGCCAGAGCCAGACTTTACCCTCAAGCAGATATTTAACCTCAATCAAGCAGTGACGGGTCTGACGAGTCTGGAGAGGCCTGATCGATCCAAACTTCTATAAACAATACGTCACTGCCATATTTATACCTAATTTAGATGACGTTGTTTTGCCCTGATCGAGCCAAACTTACAGAAAACAATCATTTTAAAAGTTGTTTGCTTGTGGTCTTGCAGACAGAAACCATGAATTCAGACTTTTCATAAATCTGCATCATGATGTAGTTATTTCGGCATCCTTTTGTTCTGTTTATTGCAATTAAATCACAGCCAAATCTGTTTATTTTAGGATCATACCGCTGTAGTCAGCCAGATTAATTCAGCCAACGTGTGACTTGCTTGATACAGTGAATATTTATTGATTTTGACACACCCATATGAAACTGCCACTCATTGGAGACAGATGGAGAGGCAAATATTCACAATAAACACAAATGATCCCACAGTCAAATTCGCTGTTGTCCAAACTGTTGTCCTGTGCATGAGCACGAGTTGTGTGGCTCGGTCCGAGCCACTCTGTTTCCCATTTACAGAGTCAGGGCTGTGTATGAACACCAGACTTTATTTCAGCACACACACACAGTGGACAGCCAGCGGACCGTAAGGAGATATTCGCTGAATTTGACAAAAAAGCGTACTGGATTAGAATTGCAGACTACACCTTTAACATGCATGTCATCGATTGCGGCTATCATTCTGCAATCATTTTCTGTATTAGACCCACATATACACAAATGGCAAACAACACACCCAAGACTAAAAAATAGAAAAGAAAAGATATGGAAACTTAAAAAAAAACATCAGGACAGTGGCATTTCAGCCAGAAGAGATTTATATATTAGGTTTAGGTAAAGATCCTTTACTTTAATGCTAAATGAAACACTACATCAAAATGAAAAATCCAGTACCCCACACCTTTCTCCATCAAAGTGCTGCTGTCATCACTGTATTGCTGTGGCGGGTGGCAGCTTTAAATGATGAGAAATCCGTGTATACACAACATATGGCCAGTTTGGTGCAAATCAGAAACTGTTCAATTAACTTGTTAATTTTTTTGTGTATGCTGCTGTAGTTTTATTTTCTTACTTTCTAATTTAAATTACTTGACTAAATTTACATCAAACAACACTTAACAGAGAGCACCAGTGGTCATGATAAAAGTGTAGACTTTAAAATGAACAAAAAGTTCTTTGTCTACGATCATTTATAGGACCGCCCTAAGTTATTACGCTTTTGCGACACTCTATTAAGCTTAAGAGAGTTTGTAAGATGGATTATACGATTATCTTAGCCTTAAGATGCTCCTGGAAAAAGGGTCATTGAGTGCATTTTAAGAAAGCGATTTTGTCACACAAACTGTGAATTTTTAATTTGGCCTGGTCAATACAGCTTTTCCTACATTCAAATGATTTCTTTTTTCATTTGAAATTCAAATAAGAGGTCAAATAAAATTCAAATAAAAAGTGACAACCCTAGCACAGTATGTGCAATTGACACCATAGATGATCAGCATGACTTTTGACTTTTGGACTTTTGAACTCTGTAACATGAGTTTGTAAAACAGAACATGCAGTGAGGTGTTGGGTGCTTGACAACATCTGGTTGAGTTTATTTTTCCATACTGATAACTACCTGGACAACACACAGCATGATTACACCTACTGACGCACTATATCCACATTACGGGTGATGAGTGTCAATTGAAAATGAAAAACTACCATAGCCTAAAATAACAACAGTCATAAATGTGCCCAAGGGCACTGAGCATATTCCTGTCTATTTTCATCCTTTGGGGTAATGCAGTGTGCTTTTGGCAGCAGCAGTTTTGGGATTAGAGAGCTAAACTGGCTGATGGAAAACTGCCACGTTCAGTTCATGGGCTGATTAGAAATTTTTTGGGTGAGAGTGAGTTTGGGGGGCTGATGGTTGTCTCGCCCCATGTCACAGCACCGCCTGCAGCTGCCAAAACCAAACCACTCATCCACTCCAACGCTGCAGTGGAGGACTTATTAAGTGGCCAACAGTACGAGTGAAATTACAGAGCTGCTGCTGCTCTGTGTGTCTGTATTCTTTCATTATTTTTATCTTGTTTTCCCTTTGACTAATATTTTTGAATTAATTCCTCACATCAATTTAATGGATTGTTAACACTTTGAAAACGCAGTTTTTATTCTAACACCCATTACGCAGTGTAAAAAAAAAATGTTTTTAATCATAGTTTTCTGCCAACAGGGTAAAATATTACTTGTTTTAGTTTAATATGCATTGAAATTTATACAAATTTGTCTTTTTCTTTTCACTTATTTTTCTAAATTTTTATTTTTATTTGCAGTTTCGACCACAAACTTTTTGGATTTATTGCTATGTAACCTCCCTGCTGAGAGCTTTAGGTGCCTACAGAGGCAGTAAAACGTACCCAACTATAGATTATGTTGAAGTGAGAGACACACAGAAACCTCTCAACTGAATCCTCTGCTCTCCTGTTCTGCCCTAAAACCAAATAGAGGCATAAATCCTCTGTCTTTTGTTGTTCTCTCCAAGTATCTGGTTCAACACCGGGGACCCAGAGGAGAGTAAAGAGGTTCTGTGGGGTCACATTCCTGCCGAGGGGCCTCAATTTCAGTTTCTGTCTCTCTCTGTTTCTCTTTCTTTGTTAAGTTAATATTTACCTTTAAATTTACATTGCAGTCCATCACACGGATGATTATGTCCAACGTTAATCAGTTGTATTTTCTGATTTTTTTTAATGCCAGTGGAGACCTCAGGTTTTACTAATCAAATATTTTAATTTTTTAGTGAAAAACACACAATATGTATAAAAAAAACAAACACTGCCAAGTTGTTCTTTTCGCTCTTTTTTTTATGTAATCCCATCAGAGAACAGATACTAAGCCAGTTCCGCCAGCAGCACTTCTGGTCCAGCAAAGGGCACAGCGGTTGCCGCAAACAGCTGAGATCTCTGTCTTTTTCAGCGGATGTTACGTGTAGCCAGAAAAGAACAGAAGGAGGAGAGAAACAGAAACAGTTGTGTGCCTGTATGGCATTAACAATAATTTAGGCACAGTGATAACACTGGCGTACTTGCAAAAGCAGCATGATACTACTTCACTGAAAGGGAAGACAGACAGGAGGGGAGACAGTAAAACAGTGTGTGTGAGAGAGAAAGTGGTAGAGCATTCAATTATTAGAAAGTGTAATTTCATTGAACATTGCACTGGAGAGCATGAAAGAAGATTACACAATGAGGTACGCTATAAATTAACATGACACTACGGCTGCGGCATGCTAGCAGAGGCCAGGACTCATCTACATAATGCATAATAGCTCAAGTAAGGGGTTGTCATGTACAACCTGCAAAAACTCTATCCCACTCCCTCATGCCATCACTCTCTCTCAGTGTGACTAAATTTGAAACTCTACAACCGATGTCACATACTGCTTTCCTATTTTTAGTCTGTCTTTGTCTCTCCACCCAGCTCTCTGGACATCGTCAACTGAATCTCTCTCTTTCTTCCTCCTCACTCCACCGCTCCCACCCACCTGCAAAGGTCAAGTTTAAAAGTTTCATCAGACGTTCAGATTACACCTGTAATCTGTTCATGAAGGGCTGACAGGCTTACAATTACATGCTTGTGAAATGGTTCATTAAATTTTTAAAAGTTCCACTTGACTGACACTGACTGGTAAGGTATAATTTAACAGATCGAGGGATAAATATGGATGATCCTATTTAGTTACTCTGGAGCGGTTCTTAACAGGAAACATTACTCCATGTGGGAGATCATGTAGTTTTTCCATGTCTATAGTTGTCTAAGCATTGCTGGAAAACATGGACAACACTTTTTTTTAAATGCCAGAAATGAGACTACAAAGCTGTAATAACTGGATAATAATTTGAAGAAACAGGTATACAGCAGGTTGAACACACACAGTCATTATCTTATTTATCAAAGTCAAACCTTTTATGGTAGTGTTGTCAGAATAGGAGAAGTAGAAAGGTGCTGTTACTACCCGAGTTCAATCGAGTGCAATCACAGGACAAACAGCGAAAGGAAGAAAAAATGTCCTCACACACAATTTATGAGCCCCCATAATGCTTATTACTGCATTGAAACAGTTTTTGTAAGGAAAACACCTACTGGAAGAATTCACACTGAAAGAAGGAAGCCTGTGACTCTAACATTCTGTGTCAACAGATATACATTAAAGAAAATCTGCCGTAAAGTTTCATGCATTCAGTTCAGGGTATTAGCTTATAGTTCCAGTAGGCCTACAGTTTGAACACTGGCCTTTTACTTTGGGCTTTGAGGGAGACTGAGAGTTTTTCTTACTTTAATCATTCCTCCTCTTCCTAGTGACCATCAAAAGATAATTTCCTAATGCACTTTCATTGTAATAGATGGTGGACAAAATCCACAGTCTTCATTTTGTGCAAAAATGCATTCCAAAGTTTATGTGAAGCTACTATGTGGCTTCAGCAGTCTGACTTAGAAAAACCAGGGAAACCCTTAGAGTGTGTGTTTATTTGCCAGCGACTGACTGTACAGACGTTAGCTGTAAGCTAGCTAGCAACGCATGCATCGACAGTGTGTGTGGGTGTGTGGCAGCTCAGCCTATGACTGATCTCAAAACTCGCCAGAAACTCCACTTCTTTTTGTTATTTTCCTCCAGTCTCTCTCCTTTTTCCTCTTGTCTCTGCATGTTTATAAGGCAGATTAATAAAACCCTGTGAGTTTCTCCATGTCTTCATGAAGTCTTCATGTAAGTCAACTCATGCGGATGCATCTTCACCTGAATTCCCTCTCCTCCGGGCGAATTCACATCTAATCGCGCCCACTCGCATCTTTCCATTGACTTTGTAAGTAATCGTGCCATGTTCTGTCTGAACACATCTTTAGGCCTTACACGTCATCAAGCACTGATGTCACTGGTGCAAATTCAAATTCAAGTAATTTCTGATTTTTTTTAAATCAAGTCTAACGTCTGGAACTGAGTCTGACCCAAGTCAAACGTATATTACTCAAGACCACTACACCTCAGATTCAAGCAGATGGAGTGTTGATCGTAATATTCGAAAGAAGAAGACTGCACAGGATTGTAAGAGATTGTGCCAAAGTTCTCTGAGTTGAATATTAAACTTTGAGTCAGACAACTGAAAACTTGACAACAGCTTAAAAATTCCAACACGTCTTGAACTGAGTCCAAGGCTGAAGTTGAAGTAAACTTGGTTGATAAATCTGGAGCAAGAAGTGAAACTGAGCCACACATTTGGATAACCACTTGTGTTGATAGCAATACTTAATTTATAGAGGTTAAACTTGTAAATGTATCACAATAAAACATTCTGTGATACCAAGATAAATCAGCCTTCTATAAATATTCTTATCAGCTCTTCAAAAGTAGAACTGATGTTCAAACTGGTTGTTAGCTAAAGGCTAAAGAAAAAGAAACAAGGCCAAAGTTCACAGATGTATGTAGGAGAGGTCATGGGAATGTAACAGAATCAAGACAGGGAGTTACACTTTTACCCCATTCCCACCTGCTATTAAGATAATTAACATTAATATCTGATTTAATAGTTGAAATTGAGCAAGCAAGTATTGGGGTCAGACTTTCTGATTTTATGGTTGGTACTTTTTTATGCAGATGATGTAGTTCTTCTGGCAAAGACCAAACAGGATCTTCAGAGTGTGTTCAATATTGCACATTTCTGCTAAATAGCAACTGAAGATAAATAAAGAGAAAACTTTAATATTGGTTCAGTTCTTTTGTCACACTCTGACAGTTACAAATCATCTTACTTTTGAAACAGGAAGAAGAATCCTGTCAGACTCTGCTGGTACAGAGCCATGTGAAGTTATGCAAAAGGGTGACATGCTGCGACTGCAGAACAGGTTAATATATTTATCAGTGCAACAGGATATTGTGCAAAAAGGTGACAGATTAGACAGATGTGTATGGAGCTAATTTCCTGCCAAAACTTATCAAACAAACAAAACGGGTTTTACAATGCCCTACAATTCACTAACAAACACAGTGTGGTTTGCAAATACAAAACGTACCTATCAAACAAATACACAACATATTTCTAATAAATCATGCTCCAGAAACAAATACAGCAAGTTGTACANNGTACAAAAAAATAGATCCTACAAAGACAAAAAAATATCACGTGACTTTTGGCACAAACTTTCCGCCATGACTGTGCAGAGATTTTCTCACAAATGTCCTGAGAAATTCTCCCTCCACAACAACAGGTGGCATTATTGAGTCAATTTAAATGTGCACAGCAAAGAAGAGCAGAGCAGATTCAACAGCCACTGTGGACAAGAGGATAACAGCGTTCTGCCTAGCAACCCAAGACTAAGATAGCCAATATTAAGGCGTCTCACTAACTCACTATCAGAACTAAGATGTTATAAAATAATCTGTAGAATCTGCGCCCTGCTGTGCATTTAGAGATGTTTCTGATGGAGCGGCATGTCCTCCCGGCTCCGCTGAGCCCCATTAATCAGCAGAAGTGACGAGTGAATTTTAAATCCTTCATTACAAACCAGTTTGCCATCTCTTTTCCATCAATCTGACACATCTCCGTTCTCCATGTGCCTGCTCACCAAAACTTTGCTCTGGAAATTAGCTCCATAGATGTAGATGTAACAGAATATACAGATAATAATTTTTTTTTTAGAGGGAGTACTCTGCATGCATGTATGAAAATGTGTCGTGTATTCATGTATGCATAAGTAAAGGAGTGTGTAGGTATGATGGGGGAGAACAAATAAAAAAGGGAATACATATATTAAATAATAATAATAAAAATAATGATAATGTTGATAAATAAATGAAATAAATATATAGCTTAAAAAGGGTTCATGTTTGTCATTCTAAGTCTCTTAAAATTAAAAAAGAAAAATGGTTAGAAGAAATCCTAAGCAAACCAAAACTGAAAACACACTTACCATCCCAAGCGATATGTCACCCTCAACCTGAGCAGAGCTCTGAGGTCTGTTTGTGCTTAGTTAAGCTCTGGCGTTCTGCCTTTGGCTGTGGAAACTGGACTCCTCCATTCGGTCCCAGAGGAGGACAGGAAGTGTCACCTGTGTGATTTGGATGAGGCATTTCATAATGTCCTTTTTTATCATGACCTTTGAGTTAAGCCTTTCCTGAAAATGTCTGCTGGGCATCCCAGTGTTTGATATGACAGATCTTATGTATGTAGATTACAGTGTTGTTTACACACAAGACATTTGACACAGTTCAGTTTTTGTTAAATGCACCATCAACATATTAGAGCATCTGTTTGATTTGTTAAGTTATATCTGATATAATGTGTTTGACACATGTATACGGCATTGGCTTGCTTTCTTTTTGTTTTCTCTTGCTTCTGAAGGTAATGTAAGTAGTGTCTTGTAACCCCATGTGGGCTTGGCACCTTTAAATGTATGACACTTGAATCAAAAAATATTAATTCATTCATTCATTCTTGTCTGGATAAGAAAAAGACCACATCTGGAGATGAGCCTGCCCTGTGATCAGCTCTCAGCCAAATGTTAATGCAAACTACAGTTTGGCCACATTTCTATGGAAATCCAATTTATATATTGAGATTCAATCACAATGTGAGCAGATTAAAGATTACATTAACATTTATTAATAACAACTTCATACCAATTTAATGCAAAGATCTGTGATCAAATGTCATAATCCAGATAATGTATCCAGATCCAGATTATGTGTTGAAACCAGATGCAAATGGGCTCTTAGTGTCAGGGGACTGACTTGCCATCACCTGTAACATAAGCAGAAATCTTTGGCTGTAAAGTGTGTGCATGTTTTTTTTTAACTTTTGGATGTGCACAAGAGTGCCATATTTAGCTGTTTTTGATGTGTGTGTTTGCACTTAATATATTCATGCATGGTCACACCATGTAAGAGTTATGTCAGAATGTTAGTGCTTGAATGTTGGCACTGAATGTATTTGGAAAGTGCAGTAGTTTAAGATGATATTTTATGATCAGTTTAAACTTTTATTGGAGCAACTTGTACATGTTTCGTGGGGGCCTTAATGTTTACGGGTTAATGGGAAGAGCAAGGCCGTAACACTGCCAAGACTGGGAGCTTGAGTCCAACTGGGATCCCACACGCTCAATAATGTATGAAGTTAAACGGTACAATAATGCACTTGAGTAAAAGCTTCCATCACTTGGCATGTGGTAGTTTCAGTCAACATACTGCTGTCTCAGGCATCATAATTTAAATATTTTAAGAGGTTCAAATTTGTTACAATTAAACCGAGAGGGGCAGCTGCACTCTTTTTGAAGACTGTATTCATAATATTTATGCATTAAATTCAGTGTTAAGTGGAAGTTGATGGCGTAGGCCACAGGGTCTGCTCCAGAACCACAGGATTAGCATGTTTCTCTTTTCCTCTTATATTTTCTATATTGTTATATAAATGTATATTTTTTGCCGCTCAGGTTGCCGCCTTAAATACAGCTGTATGTGTGGATACACAACCACAGCTTCCCTTGTTGACATGTGACATCAAGTGAGCATTGGGTGTCTTGCTCAAGGACACTGCTATGACATGAGAGAGCATGTGTGACTCACTTGTGCTTCACGTGAATGTGTTCACACATATAGGGTATGTGTGATACTGTGTGCACCAATTCCTTTGTGTTTTGTGTATGTGAGTTATGTGAGACTCCCATAGTCTCCCATTGTCTGAGAATGGGTGCCAAGTACGACAGCATATGATAATGTGTGTGTGTGTGTGTGTGTGTACGTGTGGCACATAATGTGGCTTCCACTAAGGTGCTGAAATACTTGTTTGCTCCATGGCGCCTGGATAATTGCTAATAGCTATTCCACTATGGACAGGCCACACACACATACATACACAGCGGTCACACACACGCACAATAATACACATGCACACATGCTTCAGTAACTAGCTGTGCCTCAACGCTGCTCATTAGCTGCTGAGGCGTGACAGTGAAAACTGGGTTACTGCTTTGCAAGTGCACACACATATACCACACAAGCATAAACAAACACATGCACAAATCCATAGGCACACACCAGTCGTGACCCACTATAAAACAGGTTAATGTGGAGAGAAAAGGAGGCAGAGGAGCCTTGACAACAATAAAGAAGAGCTAGGGGGACATTCACCTTTTTATTGCTAATTAGGAATATGAAAGAGAGCGAGATAAAGAGAGATAGCATGAAAGAGAGAGAAAGAGGAACTGTCCTTTTGATGACATTAAGTGATGTTAATTTACAACTCGTATTTCTGTAAGACCAATTTGACAGAGAGATTTGGAGGGACAGGATGAGTGCTTTTATTCATCTCTTAATTTCCATATGAGGTTGTGCAGGGTGTGTAGCCAGAACAGTAAAAAGCCTCTGAAGGTGATGCTGCGCCTCTGTTACCTGAGGTCAAAGTGATATATGAGGCAGGACCGTCACAGACATATGAGGCGTAAAATCAGGTGATCAGTGCGGAGCGGTGGGCAATTTGTCCAGATTTACCAACGGCTACAGTGTGGGGATTAAACTCCTCTCATGTTATCAAGAAGGATGCGGTGTGTTATTGAAACTACTGCTCAGATCTGTCTTGGTTTGGACACTGACAGAGTAGCAATTTACACTGGATCTGACTTCTTTTTGCACCAGCTGATTGGTGTACTATACTGTGTACAGTATATGACACAATATAGGACACAAAGCATGACTGAGCCAAATGAGCCACAATGACGCCTAAACAGCATATAATCAACATCCATCTTAACACCATCTAAACTGTATATTAAGAGTTTTTCTGCTTTTCGACAGGTTTTTGTGTTTAAATCCATGACTGGCAAATTAACAGCAATTACACGTTCTAATTCAAATGTCAATGTACAAAACCAGTTGCTCTCATTTGGTCCAATCAGGGATTTTCTGCGCTGCCTTGCTCAATTTGACACTAAATCCCTTCCAGTAAATTGGTAAGTTATGCATCACAAGCAGCGCAGAGAGGAATAATCAAAAAATGCTGATGGAAGGCAATTAATTGGAGCTCCAGTGTGTAATTCAAGCTTTAATAGACCTTTTTCATTTGAAACCTATACAAAGAATGCTACATAAAATCCCTACATGGGTTGTTTTTCAATGTGACTTATGAGTATTCCCACAGATAAAGAGGCTGTGAAATCAAATCTGTAGTGTTCACTGTAGCATCGCATGGCATAATGGTGCCGAGTCTTGGGAATCTGAAGCCACTGTCACTAACAGAACAGAGGAATTAAAGGCCGGTAGTTTGAATCCATGACCTCAAACAATCTGTATGAAGACTGAATGCGACCAGAAATCCTAAACCTATACTGACTGCTCTTTCCAGCAACCCGTTGCACATACAATCACACCTGCGAGCTACCTCTCTTCCTGAGAAAGTTTATACACTTAATCCAATACATATGCAGCATATAGTATATACTGTAAATCTAATGTTACCATACTGAAAACTAAAGATTTGACATGCTCTAAGTTCTCAAATCAGTAAACACTCTCAGGAACATCAACTTATCTTATCTAAATACCGAAGAAGATAGGTACAGAATAATACTGTATTTACAAAATGCAATCAAGCCTCTGGTTTCCACAAGGGTTTCTTATGAATGAAATATTCAATTGTTCAATTGTATAATATACAATTATTTCCCTGTCAATCCCTGTAAATGGATGAAACATACTTTTGAGATGCTAACAGCCGTTCTAGACGTTTAATTCAATTCCCGTCTGCTTTAAAATGACTCTGTCCTGTGCATCAGCCTTTTAATGGCACTAGAGGAAAAGTCAGAGGATCATCAAAGTCATTAGGATTCATCCTCTGGGGACCATGATTGCTTGTAAATTTCATGGCAGTGTATCCGACAGATATTGAGATACTTCAGTCTGGACCAATGTAATGGACCAACTGCCCAACAGACTGACATTTCCATCCACAGAGCCATACTGCTAGCATGGCTAAAAATTTCACAGTTATAGGATTTGTGCGTTACTTCTCTAGTTATCAGATAGCCTTGGACCAAACTTTGGACTCCTTTAGGACAGTCTCCAAACATACATTCATTACTGTAATCTGTGAATGGATAATGGCACTATGGAGCAAAATGTACGACTTTATGTTTGTGTTGAAGTTCGCAACTGATTATCTTTGTAAGTCTGAATACAGCTTTTTAGGACATGTAATAGCGTCGCAAGTATCCTTTTCCTACAGGGAACCTACAGTATACCTTTTAAATATTAGAGACCTGTTTGTTTCAAACTTGCTCCTCAACTGCTCTTTCAGCTATTTTGCCATCCCGAGAATGATTATGAAATTTTGACAGCCCAGTATCCCCAGGATTTACGTCCTGGGGACTGGGGAATCGTCCAATATCAAAGGTCTCGTCTGGCAACAGGGTCAGATTTAAAAGGCTGGAATAACAACTATCTCAAAATAATTTCACCCACTTGTGTGTTCCCAGCAGGTCATGGGACTCAAACTGCTGATCCTGCAGTCATATGCAGTCCAGCATCAGAAGTTAGTAAGCCTCCTGCTGTCCTGTACTGTAGCCCCAAACTGCTCCAGATGAGCAGCTCAGCGGTCAGCAGCACAAGGCTGTAAGAGCATGTACACGTCTCCATGCCTCAGCCACTCCTCCCTCAGGTCATTGCTCTAAATACCAATGTGTTACTATTTGACCAGTCTGGTTAGATAAATGTTTGGAGAAATCCCTTTCAGGCTTTTTGGTGGCTTTACATGACTGCATGTCATGCTCTTGATGTTGTGGGCTTGAGTCCTGCACACAACCACTTTGACGTGTCATCATGTACTTTCCGTGAAGCAGAAATGCCACGAAAAAAAATTCTTCAAAAGAAGATTCCAGCCTGGTGCACTGGTTGAGTGAACCACTGCGACAGGCTCACTATGTTGCTGTTATGTAAGGTTGAATGTAATGTATGAGAGCAGCGGCCCAGATAAATGGGCTGTGAAATCTGCTCTCTGGTTCTCAGTGAGAGCGCTGATGTCTTGGATTTAGAGTTATGTCCATAGTTGCTGGTTCCATTTTTATAACAGAAAAATGTGACTAAATAAATGCACACACATTTCTATGCGGGTAGATATAATGGACATACATTCCCACGATAACACACACAAGGCATGGCTATTGGCTAGCTGACATGCAATTACAGTTACACATTATTGATAAAACAGCTGGTTAATGGGTATCAAATGGTTACCAATAAATTCCTAGATTATAATTTAGATACTGGGTCTTTTTTTTAGGTCAGTTTTATCAAGTAAAATTAAACTTTGAAAGATTAGCTTGTTCTTTGTGTTTTATACCATAATATCAATAACATATATTATACTTAAAGTATTTTTGACTGCTGATTGGATTGTGAAATCTTTGAGCGCCAGTATTTATGATGGAGATTTGTCTTTTATTATATATATATATATATATATGAAATGATTAATTCAAATAATAATTATGAGTTTCATTTATACTTTTAGGCCTATTATTTTACTTTAATTAAGTTGGCTGATTTAAGTGAGTGCCAATGGAAGTAGGGTGACACACATTTGACCTTGATGCCAGCCAACTCTGCAGTTACCCTCAGCTGTACGGAGCTTTTTAGTGTCATTATTTTGGTTTTGTGGTTTATTTTTCTGTTTTGGTTAAGTCTCACGGCTCTCAGCATTAGACGCAGCACACATCTGTCTCCAGAAAAAAACCCTTTGATACCCACTATACACTACCTGCACAGCAACTAACACCAGACAGAGAAAGTAAGCGACTACCTGATGAACATAGTGAAGCATTTAGCTTAAAGAGCCAGATATATTTCACAGGAGTTGCTAGAGAGCAAAAAGGAGGTAAAAAGAGAGTGAATATTGGACTTACATTCATCAGGTGGAGAGACACTCAACACCAAATGAATGCTAATGTTGCTCTTTGTCTGCTGAATGTGTAAATAGGCAACTGTTTGCAAAAAAAGCTTGCTATATGAACATTATGAGGTGATAATATGCCAACATTGGCATATTAATTGAAAAATCAATTAAAACAGAAAATTGCAAAATTGCAAAATTGTTCCATATCAACATCCTGTTTGGCAAGTGGGTTATAATAATTGAGCTAAGTGGATCGTGAGCACACACACACACACACGCACACAATGGGTGGTTTGTTCATTTAGAAAGCAATTGTGACAAGAGAGACGTTTGATGTCCCCCAGCGTTACCAATGATCTACAACTAATTAGCAAGAGTTGTTCGCAGCCTGTGTTAGCAAGGCTGATGCCAGACACTCTCAGCACCCTTTAAATTCCTCTCTCCTCACGACCGTAGACAGACACACAACAGTTTCTACTGCTCACCAATCATGGCTGGGCCTTCGGGCTCACTAATCCTCTCAAACGAGTATGAAATAGGATCTTTGAAGCAAAGTTAGAAATATTTCTTCCATTGGTGAGTCCATATTGATTGGAGTGCAGTAAACTGCTTTTGCTGCAGCTAACTGCAGGCAGATTCCAAAAGCTGAATAGTGAAGCCCTCAGCACAGTGCATAAGCATGACCTTGGGTCATTATTTGAATTTCCTGTCTTTTGTGGGCTTTGCTTGCAGAAAACATCTCACTTAAGCATGAAACAGTGTTGTTATTTTGTCACTCGATGGCTATCTGTATTTACCTCCCCCATAAGGAACTCTCAGTGGGAAAGGAGGGAGAGAGAACTGACAAAAAAGAGGCTCACTAGGGAGAGGAAGTGTACAAGGGAAGTCATCTAATATTACACATGAAAAACAGCTCCATCAAAAGGGGGCATGGCTACTTTTGTTAGCTTTCTTCTCATCCTTTCATCCCTCATTCACCATCTATCTAATTAACCAAAGTCCAGTGGGCGTATTAGACGGAAACACACACCATACAAAACAGACACAGATATATATCAGCGCTATTAAAACTTTCACTATCCAGCCCCACCTACCTCATTTATCTCTCTGTCTTGTTAGACTGCTTCTTACTCTCATTGTCTTCTCTCTCTCTCTCCCTCTACTGATTTATAGAGATCCTTAAAAACATCCCCTTGAGTCCTTCACACCAGAAATAGATGCTCCTCTGTCCAGGCAGAACAGAGACAGCAAGGGCCCGGCGCATTTACAAAATCCATGCATCCGTGTTCTCTAGATAGATGAGAGCTTAACTGGGGAGCGGGGCAAAAACCGGAGAGAAATTACCATCAGAGTCTCTGGTGACAACATCACAGGCTCCTGAAATTTATCAGTAGCAGTGGGGGGGTCAACTACTCTTCTGACTCTCCAACCCTCCTCCCATCCCGCTTTCTTGTGTTCACATTGTTGCCTTAAAAAACACCCCATGCCTGCTGGTGCTGTAGGATGTCAGCCAACAGTCGAACCATCCCACACTGATGCAACAAACGCTTATCTGTTCAAGAAATATGTAGCTTTTCATCATCAAGAAGCCTGTATCTTGTCTCCTGCCATAGACTTTTCAATGCTGAGAAAAACATTGGAAACACAAATATTTAGGTTAAAGGATAGGCCTACATTAACCTTTATTTCAAGTCCATCTTAAAACAATTCTTTCTTGTAATAGATACGTTGAAAGCACTGCTGGTTGCAGTAATCTTTCCTCTTGTCCTTACTGGCCATGAAGTGATTCCTTCACACAGCAACTTTAGTATAAAATGTGGGGCAAAAGCTCGTGAAAAAATGCATTCTTAAAGCTGCTGTACTCAATATTTTTATGTTAACAAATTATCAAATTACTTCGTGAAATATAAAAGTTGTCGCTCACAAACTTTCATCAGCCTTGTTTTCAACCACAGCAGGCAGCCAATTTCAGCGAAAAAGCTGTAAAAAAACCCACTGGTCACTGCCTGTCCAGCACCAAACAGCAGCCAGACAAAGTTAGCGGCGAGCTTGTAAACAGAGTGGAATATTTAGCAGCTAAAGAGCCAGACATCTCCCTCAGGAGCTGGTGGAAACCGCAAACAGAGCTAAAAGGAGAGTGAATGTTGGACTTATATCCATCAGGCGGAAACAAACACAACTCAAAATGAATGCTAATGTTGTTCTGCATCTGCTCGATGTGTAAATAAGCTACTGTCAGCTAACTTTATAAGGTGATAATATGTCATTGTTGTGTTTACAACTTTTTGCACTGCCCCAGAGTGGCCAAAGACGTTGGGTTCAACAGTCAGAGTTAGCCAAATCAAGTTGGTATCTTCCAAAGTTACAGCCTTTTTACAACAAAATTTCTTCTTCGTGTTTCCTTGTGCAGTATTTTGTTAAACAGATATATTCTGGTACTCACATGTATAGTAGATTTTTTGCCTGGACACAGTACCACTTACATATAACTGCCAGGACAAAGATATCCACTTGGCTAACTCACAATGCTGAAGTCTCATATTTGCTTTGGCTGGGGATCACTTCATGGTCTGTATGGACAGGAGGAATGATCACAATGGCCAGTAACAACTGATGTACATAAGTCATGTGAGTATTTTATTACAGACTTGAAAGAATATGAAAGTCTCCTTTAAATCAGCTGGATTTCTGAAAGCTTGGTTGATTCTGAATGAAGCCACCTAACCAAAATTAATTAACTTGAGCTTTTCTTTTAATAACTTTTTTCATTTTGGAAGAGGGATTGATTAAAAGCTTGCCCAAGACCAAGACTTATTAAAACGAGGTAGCAGGCCACCCAATCTTGCTGTGTAGGGACCCATGACCCACTCTGAGTCTCGCACTTTAGTCGGAGTACACTGCATCAACCATTTTGATTGCTTACAGGATATTCAGTCATTCCCGCCAAACTGTCAGAGTTGCCAGATGTTTTCCCCTGAGCCGTTCCTCAAAGTATTTCCCTTTTGTCATTTTACTACCGTCCAGTGAGTCGCTTGTGTGTGCGTGTGAAATATTTCAAACGAATTCAAATTGAATCCTGAGCCGTCAGATGAAAGACGATCATGTCAGGGAAAGAGGATTAAAGTGTCTCTCTGTGCCAATCCCTTCATATCTATGGTGAAGACTCCTTTCGCTTTATCCATTCTGTGCCCGGTGGCCCAAAAATTACCGGAGAAAATTAAAAATTGCTACTGTCACGGCACAAATGATTCTCACGACTTCAACGGCATTTTGATTTGTATCAACTCTGTGCTCTATTGATTAAAGTATGCTGTTGGTGTTTAAAGCTGCTGCCTGACAGAATAAAAGTATCCTAGATAGATAAATGAAGTGCCTGAATGGGGATAATTATTTAGGGATCTTGGGAAATAAAATGCTTTTGGGGAAAGTGACTTTTCAGAGCAAAACTTTGAAAACTGCTGTCTTAGATGGTAATGTGGTGAAACAGTAATGAGGCAACCTGGTGCTGCTGTGATGAGTCATAACTTTCTCTTTCTGTAAATATAGAACACCTACATGGAGCCTTTGTACTGGGAAACAAATAGCAAAGAGCAGAGGAAGCTTGCCTGAACACCTTTGTTGGGGAACGTCACGGTGTGTGAGTGTGCATACTGTAGTTTGTTGTATTTCCAGATGTGTGTTCATTTTCTTTCTTCATAAACACTGAGAAGTCTATGACACACATTTCTGTAGGACTCCACAAAGTTAAAAGCTCAGTTTGGGGTTGGGGGACGAGATTCACATTACAGTTCAGCGAAGGGTAAAGCATTTAGTGGTTAGCATTAGTGTCAGAGGCCAGGAAATGAAAACAAGTCAACTGAATGTCTTCATAAGTCTAAAATTACAAGTGCTGTGATAATACGTATGTGTGCATGCAACAGAGAAAGAGACAGAAAGAGAGACAAAAGAAGGAGAGAGATGAGACTGAGATTTTTGTCTTCATCAGCCCAGTGGTCTTATCATACTGTACATTTTGTATTAGTGGCATACATAATGGCAAGCATAACTAAGGAAATTGAATAATTGGCACAGTTTTAGAAAATCCATATCCAGCACTCTGTCAAACCCTCATTACACCTAGTCCATTTGTGGATCCAGTGTACAAGAGGTGGAAATCACACATCACTTCGCTGATCCAAATAGCTTTGTTCAGTTCAGTTCAAATATTCCTAGCCACTGGTGCAGTTCATTCACTTTTTCTCTGAACTAAGTGCTCGCACTGCATCACAGTTCAAATGCACTAAACTTGAATGACGGTGTAACTCTTCAACGGATGGTTCACAGAACCTTGTTTGATGATACACACTAGCTCCATAAACATGCCGTGAACACACGGTAAGAGTGAAGAAGAAAAAACAAAACAAAATGTTACCATCCTTACCAGCTGTATAATCTTCCCACAACATTCAACCACAACTCTAACGTCTTGTATTATAAATCTTGGATTGAAAATGACTTAATGTTAGTTATACACAATCGTGAAATTCCACTTATTAACCCTTTTAACTTAGCTTAATGACAATCTCTAAAACGGGGCTATAGGTAAGCATATTTAACTTTAAAATGAAATATTTATTCACTCTTTAAGCTACAATTAATATAAAGTATAGGAAAATAGCACAAATCATAATGAAATGCAGCTCAAATCTACTTCATTCAAGCATGCTTCACCTTATATAAACACAGTTTGATAACACTGCATTTCTTCAGACTAGCAAGATTAATTTAACCAAGATTTTAAGCACTTTTATACAGCAGTTTTGCTGGCTTACACACACTTATTTTCAAACTCAGAAAAACTATTTAAAAAAAAAGCAAAAATATAAAAGAGCATTAAATTCTTACTGAATATTACACATAATATGAAACAAAACAGGACAGACCTTTTGCCCTTATCAGCCAGGTGCTAAACAAACAAATAGTTTGACGTTTGGAAGACACACTTTTACTGTGCTGACACTCCTGCTGTTCTACTGTGCGTCAAATAATAACACAGCTTACTGAAATGAACCATCATGAAAAACAGCAGATTATTTAAGAATACTGGAACATACTGAAGGTCATTTACAGTCTGTATATCTGAAAGTGAACACATCACCATTCATACCACTACGATGTTCAGCAGTTATTTTGCAGTTGCTGATTCAAGCTGTTATGTTTAGTTCAGTACAGAACTAGCCTACACAGACGCTGTTTATCATAGCTCCATACTTGCAACAGAGTCATCACATCAAGATTGTTTCGCAGTCTTTTAATATAAGGAAGTAACAAGCTGTAAAATGTTAAATTAAAGTGCTCAACCAAAGATTGTTTGCACTCTGCATCATTTTGCTGTTGAAAACAATCAACAGAATGGTGAGTTTCTATCTACACTAACTGGTCACATGACATCATCTTCAGACACGTGGCTAACAGGTCAAAGTGCGTAGTTCTTGAATGAGTGACAGACAGCTGGCCGACAACTTCTGAGCACATCTTTACATTGTTGATTACTGAATTAGGACCTCCATGATTGGGAGCTGTGAAGCAGCCTGAGCCAGTCTATGAAGCTAATGCTGATCAGTCAGTGATCACAGCGTTGTGATGTGACATGTCGTGTGTCATGATTATTGTTGAAAAATAATGCAAAAATGTCAAATAGTTATACCACAAATATAAAATCTTAAGTGTAAACTAAATTATTTTTCCTAAAAGACTGGCCATGGTCACTTTTAATTTGACTTTTCAGCAACTGACTGGGTTTTTAAAAAAAGAACACTGGAAGGACCTCAACAAGCCACTGCATCATTTCTACATAAATGCTTGGTAAAAAGCACAAAAACATGGGTTTTTTTAAGGTTTTTTTGACGTTGTATGCCTTTATTAGACACATGATGATAGAGAGATGACAGATAATGAGGGGGGGGAACAAAGGTCCACAGCCAGACGTGAAGCGTGGATGCCGTGGTTCATGGCTGGCGAAATAGCCCCTGGGCCACCAGGCCAAAATGTATCTTGTTTAATTCCAGTCAGAAATAACGCTATTAGATATTTTCCTCGACTCGTTCTGTCCTATAGTAGAAGTTAAGAAGGAGCTGCTCTTGTAACACATCACCAACCAACCGGTCTGCAAACAGATGGATCCATTCATTTCTGCTTATTATTGTGTTGTTTTCTACATTCTTTGACACAAGCCGCTGATATACAAGTATATTTGACTTTTTCATAACCCTTCAAACTGAGTAAACCTGCCCTACATCTCAGCAAGAATTGAATGAATCAATTTAATTAAATGTCTTAAAGGCAAGCGTGATTGCAATGACCCGATAATAACCTGAGAATGTTACATGATTGCACAAATGCTGCAAAAAGTTCAAATAAATTACTGCCACTCCAATGACAGAATCTAACATTTAGAGGAGCCGAGACTCACCTATCAAAGTGATTTAGTTAAATACACTGAATACTGCAGGATCTGATGAGCTGGGAGCTGAACGTCAGAGCACTTGTTTACAGTAATAATGGGCGGTACTGTAATGTTATCTTCCTATCAAATGTGTATCTTGTTGTTTTCAGCCTCTCCACTTGTTCTGAAGAGACGGAAAACTTTAAGGTGAGCCTGACTTCTGCGTTTTAAGCAGATTTTCATCTTTGTTGTATCTTTTTAAATAAAGTGCATTTTCAAATACAGCCACCAAAATGTTGTCCATAAAGAAAGAGAAGAGGGTCACCTCCAGTCTGAGCTTATTCTCATTTTGCTATAGGTCAACATGGTAGCAAGATGAAATAAATAAATAAATAAAGAGCTGAGCAGGTTAGTTTGGGCAGATTTCCCGTGAAAAACTAACATCAGTATAATAACACAGTTGACTTGTAAGGTTAGTGATGTAGTGAGTGGGTGTAGTGTTATTTCACAGACTTTTGAGAATAATGAATTCTGTCTTTTGAAAAATTAGATGGTTTATCTTCACATTCTGATACAGAGAAACAAAAAGCAACCCCAACTCTGGAAAAAAAACAGTTACAGAGATAATAAACAAAAGAGGGTGTCCATGGATACCAAAAATCACACACATATCACTGTTAGTATTCTCCACCTATATTCTAAACTATGTATCCACCTAGTAACTCACAGCTGAACCAATTCCTGTCCTGGTTGCAGAGATTAAGGACTTTCAGCTTTCTCTTGATGTCATCATATAGATTTATAGACTCTGGAGAAAAGTAAGGAAGTGTGCCAGTATGCGCTCTCCCTCACACTTTCCCCTGACTGTAGCCACCTCCACCCCGAAAATCTATCACGTCCCGGCAGCACTGCTATGCTCCAGTTTAAACAAGGATTATGTTGTTTATACTTCAACACATAGGGTGGCAGGTATAACTACTAATCCCGTAATACATCTGATGTCATATCATAACAAACCCACAGGTTAGGTAATTAATATAATGAGAAGGTGAGGGAGGTAATGAAGTATTTTATGGTCTTCATGAGGAATACAATTAGGCTATTAAAGGTCAATTTAAAATAATTACTGAGTACCAC
Source organism: Oplegnathus fasciatus (assembly GCA_003416845.1). Lineage (NCBI taxonomy): Eukaryota > Metazoa > Chordata > Actinopteri > Centrarchiformes > Oplegnathidae > Oplegnathus > Oplegnathus fasciatus. The sequence goes on along the minus strand of NTHP01000125.1, from coordinate 907,859 downwards.
AAACACACCAGCCCCTGGNGGGGATTTCCCTCTCTTTGGCTCTGGATGTGAAGGAGAGTGATTGATCTTCTTTTCACAGCTTATTAAGCCCCCATAAACACAATAAGTACATCCTAACCCATTTGTTTCGAACTGATTTGCACATTTCGTCAAGTCTGATGATTTTTCTTATGATATTTTCCAAACAGAGGTCACAGTTTGGGTTAACCACCTTTTTATATCTTCATTACGCGCATCAGTGCAGCCACAATGTGAGAGACTCACCTACAATGAACCACAGGAGCGTCTGTTTCTGCAGAGCCGTCCCGGTCTGCGATCCCATCCTGTCGCGCTCAAAACGATCCAGTGACTGAAGTTTGGGAGTGAAGTGAAGGGGAGAACAACTAACAGGAGCTCAAAGAGCAAAAGGTAACATTATAAGTGACAGCTGCTGAAGAAATCCATGTAATGCGGCCAGGAGCCTCTGCTGTATCACCTTGCGCGAACTGCTTGGGGGGGGGAGCCTCGTCCTTGTTCCTGCTGTACCTGAACTCCCCCGAGTCCTCCTGTCACCGATCCTCTGTCATCCGCACATGAAACATATTGACGTGTTAAGTTGTTGCTATCTTTCCCACCAGTCGTCCTGAGGTGTGGAGAAATCCTGCGCGCGCTAGTGAAGTGTGCGGTGTTGGAAACTGCTGTGCGCAACGGGACGCGCCAGCCTGGGACCGGTGGAGCTGAGAGACTGTGTGAGGGTTCACCGCTTCTCTCGGGGAGGACACCGGCTGTGGGTGAGCGGAGGGGACACGGGATGGACCCAAACACAGCAATTACAGTGCGGGGAGGGGAAGTGTGGGTGATTTGGATGAGGGAGGAGGCACTGAACTCCTTATGGTACTTTTCCATTGGTTAATCGGATACGTACCAGCGGCCAAAGCAGCCTATGACAGAAAACTTTATAAATTAATAATCCTAATGAAAAATGAACAAACAAAAGTAATGGAATATAGCCTAAACTAAATCTATTATCTGTTAGATTGTTGTGACACAGTCTGAAAGAGAATGCAGCTCTATCACTGTCACAGAGAGAGATCACGGACTTCAAATTACATTTTGGCGTGACCAGGAGAAAACAACGTATTTGGAGTCTTTAACTCTTCCACAACTCCACAAACAACTTTTGAGGAAACATCATCTCCTGAATCTACATACTGTTGAGGGTGAAGAGCTCAATATGCATGCAGATGTGATTGTGGAAAAGTGGAAGAGTAGTGCGGTCCATCTGTGGTGATCTGAAGGCAGGTGCAGTGTGGATACAACGCGTTGATTCGTGCGCTGGTTCAGGATTGGACGGGCTCAGAGTTGTCCGATACCGCCATCTAGTGGGCATTTGGAGCATTACATCGCAAGTTTACATAAATGCGTTCCTTACACGAGTGGTTTTAATCGTGACGCTTTTTTTCTGAATGTAACACTGAAAATCTTTCAGGGTTTATGATGAGAGAATATTACATTTCACTGTGGCAAACCAGCAGTTTATATTTGGATCTGCATTGTACCTGTATTTAAAATAAATTTAAAATTAAATTTAAAATAAAGTTTGAATGTGTTTGGCTGCACCGCATGAGTTTGTAATGACTGACTGGGGTTGAAAAGGTTTAAAAATATGTGGAAAACCTTGCGGCATGTGGCAGGAACTTTATTCAGCCCCAGTTTCTGTGGATCATTATAGGAATACTCTCAACAGGTCCAAGAAGCAGAGGCTTATTACTGTGCTTGAGTGAAACATATCATATTGGAACCTCAACACACGGTCAGCCACACACACAAATGAAATAAAAAATCGTATATTGTAATTAATATAATATGCAGAAATGTATACCATTCAACAAGAACAAGCATGCAGTAAAATGTATGTAAGATAAAGAAAAAAGACCTCATATTGTTTTCCCATTGTAACAAAAACATCATACTTTATGAAGGGCCCTTTAAAAATTTATTATTATTTCAAAGACTAATTTAGCTGGAAACATAGAAATGTGTTCCATTTCAAGTGTATAAAAAGTGTCTCTGTTTGCAGTTTGCTTTGAACCCAGTGTGAAAAGGCACATTTATTGTATGAAAGGGCCTTTGAGATGACTCATCTACGTGGGTTGGTATAGCGACTGCAATTTTAGCTAAAACTTTGTTGTCTTATGTTGTTCTCTGCCAAATACCTTTGTGTCACTTTCTGATGTTACATCAGAGCAGCAGAAGAAGCTCCCAGACAACAAAAACTCAGCAAAGCTCAGCCTGTCAAATCTCCCACTGACAGAGAGTTAGGACCGACCTGAGGAACAAATAAGATCAGAGGATGTTTTAAATGTAAAAAGCAGCAATTGCAAGAAACTGAGATCAGTCTGTGCCACTAAAAAAGTCTCGAAAGGTCCAGAAGACGACTGTGTTTCCCTCGTGCTACTGATGAGGATGCAAGAGAAACAGGGACCAGAAAAGGTGTCTTGGAGTGTTATAGCACATATATTACACTGATTAATACATAGAATTCTGACAACAAATTTAAAATGACCAAAATAATACCAGCAAAAACCATGTTCAAAATCATCACACTCAGAGAGGCTCTCAACATGTCAGAGTTGTAAGGAGCATCATGAGCTTCCAAAATAAAGACTTTACAAATTTACAAAAGACACAGTGAACAGCACATCATCCTAATCCGGTGCTCCAGTCAGGACAAAACAGAAAAATGTTATGGAAGAAATACTACAGAGCAAGGAGGATAATTTTAGTAAGGCAAAGAAGAAAGTTAAGAGGATGGCAGAAACTTGAAGAGAAAAAGAAAATATTTTATTATCTCTGTTGAGCAGAGGGTGGAGGGGATAAAGAAAGCAGGAAAGGCAGAGCACAACAAATTCTAGGCTGAAAATCTCACTCGCGTCTCAAACCAAAAGGTGTTTATGGCAGAATGCAGAAAGATTGAAGAGGAGATGAAACAGAAAGATAAATAAACCACCTCCCATAAAGAGAGTCTTATCAAGGAAAAGAATGATAGGAGCATGTCCTGTAGAAAGTGTTAAGGAAGGAAATGAAGCAGAAGGAAAACTGATGGAAAGTCAAGGAGAAAAGCTTGCTTAGTTCTGACGTAGAAGAACTGGGACAAAAAGGTGGACAAGTTAGAGGAGGACTGGGAGAGTGACTCAAAAAGAGGAGATGAAATGGGAAACTATAAGGAGAGCTGTAGGAAGGAATCACAGCGTGAAAGAAGGCTGTCAAGAGGATGGAAAAGTGTCAGAGTAGTAAAGAACAAGATCAGAATCTACCATCTGGTTTGAGTGATTGCTTTGTTGTTTTGATTAAGAATCATTAACATATAATCACACAATGATAACAACTGATGCAGACATTTTCTAAAGCTCATTACAAGGACAAATTACATCTGGACACAAATGCGTTTATCTTAAAAGAAAGAATGTATAAAAAAGGCTGAAATTAAAACATCAGTCTTCATTACCAAGAAATATGATTATACAGAATGTGGAGACCAAAGCAAAAATGTTTTAAAAGAGCAACTGCACCCACACAAGTAACCTGACTTTGCTGCATTATAGCACTGTGGCAATATACTGCGTCACAGCTGGGTATTGCACAGTTCACACCTGACCTCTGATCACACCTGGCTGAGACCGTAGGTGTTGTCTCAGGTTCAACACAATTACATCTGTTAACCCGCAGAGGTCAGTACAGCAGTGGTTTTTGTCCATACAAAATCTAGTGTGGAGCTATTCTTAAGTAAAAGTAGTAACACGACAGTGTAGAGATACTTTGTTACAAGTGAAAGTCCTGCATTAAAAATTTCACTTAACAGTATTAGCATCAAAATATACTTTAAAGATATAATCTCGAAGATTTAAATTTAAATAAACGTCTGTTAAGTCACTATCTATCCAAATGATGCAACACAATGGTGATTGAGCCTATGGCTCACTGATGAAAGCCTGCAGCACTTGCAGTATTACGACCCGGGTGTCGGCAGCGACTTTCAAGGAAAAATCACAAACGGCGCACAGTTCGGCTTTTAACAAGGCTTTTAATGCAACAGACTCGCTCTTCGACTCACCTGTGTGTGAAGTGGCGTGCTGTTTTTTCCGGTCTCTGCTAGCGTTATGAGTAAACAGTTATTATGGCCGAACAAACAAAGAAAAGGTTGATGACTACAGACTACTGAAACTTGAAGTGAGGTCCAGAAACACACCTGCAATTACCGATTATCGCCAAAGGTGCCGTGAAAGACCACGAAATGAAAATCTTCGAGATTACAACTTTAAGTACCAAAAGTAAAAGTACTCACTGTGCAGAATGGCCCATTTCAGAATGCTATAGATTATATGACTGGATTATAATTATTGATTCTTTATTGTTTGTGTCATTTTAATGTCGCGGCTGGTGGAGTGGGGCTGATTTGAACTACTTTATATACTGCTGGGTAATTTAATCTGAAATATTACATCATAATTTCTTTTTTATTATATTTTGTATTAATAATCTGAATCTGCAAAGCAACTTATGCTTTTAAATAAATGTAGTGGAGTAAAAAGTACAGTATCTCCTTTAATAAAATGGAAATATTCAAGTAAAGTACAAGTTCCCCAAAATTGTACAGGTACTTGAGTTAATGTACTGTTACTTTTCACCACTGTACACAAGACTTAAATATATTCTATTATGTGATAATTATAGTTTTTCTGTGTTTTGTTCAAGGTCCCCTGTAGGTTTAATTCAAGTGATGGTGTTGTTGTAAATCATTAATAAGTTAAAAGATTCTTCATACATTAAATTGTTCATATAGTTCCAGTAAACCAGTGGGTGCACTGTGCTCAGCAGAGAATTCCTTCCTCTGTGTAAAAGCAAATATCTGGAAATCAGCATGAAAAAATCAGTGGTGCAAAGATTACTACAAGCAAGCGAGATCTTTCAAGCTCCATCAAGTTCACTCCACACTTGCGCCGTAATAATACTTTAAAAAATGTTGGCATATCATTGATATTCCAGGTCTCACCCTGTCTTAATGTTTCAGGCAACAAATGGCCTGCTGGCATCTAAACCCTTTGCTAGCCTGCCTGTCTGTCTGACCATCTCCAAGGCAACCAAGTGTAAACCAACAGCAGGAGGCGTGCAGGAAAAAAGAAGAAAGGAGAGGAAACATTAGAGCGGAGAGTCTGTTAAAAAGGATCAAAGGTTTGCTTGTCAAATGTCCACAGAAGGTCGGATAAGACATATGGCTGGATTCGTTCATCGAGGAATGTGAAGAACGGGAGCTAAACAGATGAAATGACATTGCTGCAGTAAGTAAAGAATATTTCATTTCAACATTTTGTTGCAAGTCATGGTTGTTAGTCGCATTTTAAAGCTGCTGACAATCACCAATGAGGAATAACACTGATGTCCAAAAAGTTACGTCATATCTTCTAAAAGGCACTTTTCTAATGTATCCATCAAGTAAATTGCTTTCAACATGTTTATATATCCGACACCTCCGCCATCTTGACTGTTGCTATATTAGTGTTGTCAAACATTAAACCAGAGAGAGTTCAGTCCTCAAAGAGTCATGTCTACACACACACACACACACACACACACACACATACATACACACAGGTACACCCACTCCTGCGTGAACACATGCACACTGTCATTGGTGGACAAGCTCATTAAATGCATGATGGTGACTCACCAGCAGTAATAATGTGAGAGAGTAATTCGTCTGTGCTGTCTCTGCAGGGACCAATGTGTCATTAGAGACTAACATCACAGGGCCGACATCCCGGTAATGATCACACAAACATGCAGACCAACTAAGACGGCGAGCTGAAAGAACTGCGTCAGATATATCAGAGCAGAGTTTAAAACGATCTATTTAGTGTCATTCGGTCCTCTCATTAGTGTTTTTCCATAACAACAAAAAAGCTCCAGTCTTGTCTGACCTCCTGCTCGGACTCGGCTCTTCTGTCTGGCTGCGCTTCACACAGATCTGACCGGGAATCTGTGACCTATGGAGAGAAGTGAGAAGAGAGAGAAAGTGAGTTTTGATGAGATGCTGAAAAGAGAGCAGGAGGAGGAAAATGAAGAAGTCCTGGTGGTGAGCTTTGGGCAAGAGGTGGAGGGCCAGGAGGAGCTGGAGGTCTCCGACACTGAAGATGAGGAGGAGGAAGGAACCACTCCCCTCATCACTGCCTGTCGTAAAGGCTTGACAGAGGTCAGTTCATGTACTAAGTATGAGTGTGTGAGAGAGTTTGACATGAGATTGTGTTTTGTTGTGTAATCATGGCTTAGCTCTGGTCACCTAGCTGGTATTTTACTTAGCAGATCTGACATCAGTTCATTGTTTGTTTATTGCAGTGGAAAGTTCCTACAGGTGAGCAATTCTCCTGCAAGACAGGTTGTATTTTTCCTACCAATAACAATAACATGTGTTTATGCGCATGTGAGATCCACATGAGCTGAATCCCGCTCTTTACGTAACTCCTCTGGGGGCCTTGTTCAAAACAAGCATATGACTTACTGGTAACACAGGGGAGACACTCCCCCTGTGATCCCCTGTGTTACACTAAATTACAGCTGGTATTCAGCAGAATTTTGCTATTATGATGTTTGCAAAAACCTGCACATTCACAAGGTATCTCTTACATACTTGTGTGAGCACCAACAGTCTTTTCATTGACAGAATTTACACATTTACAAAACTTTATGTAAAATCAACTATTTTAATCTACCATGTCTACATCTGATAAAAGTCTACACAGTTTCCTCTTTGCGTCATTTATTGTTTTACCTGCTGGTGTTGTTAACAGGTGGTGCAGCGGCTGCTGAGGGCCGGGGCTGATATGACCCTGTGTAACTGCCGCCAGCATACAGCGCTCCACACAAGCCCTCCTGAGCTCCAGGGAAAAGTGTTGGGGTGGATGTCGAGGCCTCATCTGCCTCCCCAGGCACAGCTGCTGCAGGCTGCCTGGCAGGGAGACCTGCACTCCTTACAGCACCTGCTGGTAAGACTCCCACACAGATACAGATTGAGGGGTAGAGGATTCCCCTGATGAGCAAAGACAACAAAGGGCAACAACAAAGTTTTCCTTTCACAAGAACACAACACGGTATTCTGTTGATGTTCATGTGTGATGTGTGTTGTCCAACTTTGATCAGATTTATTATTATCATAGTTCAGTTATTACGTTTAGGGATACTTTGTGTACCTGTCAGTTTTTATGATGGTGGTACTAAAACTGATTTCCCATATGGATGATGACTGAAAATATGTATAAACCTCTAAAGAATAAAAAGGGTATTTTTGGATTTAATCGCAATGTTTCAGATGAAATGAAAATGCATTCCTGAGTCTTCATCAGCTCAGGGCAACAAAGAGGCCTGCCAGTTTCAGGATGTCCTTGTGTGACTTTGTGTAACTGGAAATGTGAGATGTGTCATCAGGTGCTTTTCATTCAAACAATGAGTGTAATCAAAATCGCAGGCACTGACCAGGTTTTCAGGGGCTTTGAGGAATAACTGATGAAGACTGGCAAGTTTAAAATGTTACACTTCGCCTATAAAAACATTTTGCATGTTGTCATTTATTCTGGAAAAAATGAAAATGTATAGTTTTATTCATATTAATACATTTTTTTTCTGGATTGAGGTTTAACCAGTGAAATACTTTCTACTTCCAACTCTGAATAAAAGTTTTTAAAAAGCTCCAAGTTGCTACTTCTTGGGGAACACGTGTGTGTTTTTAGAAATAAGTTTAACTTAACTTCTAAATTTCAATACACCACAAACCAACGCATAACTACGCATAAGGCCGCAGGGCATTAAAGATGAGTTGTCTGTGTATATGTATGTGTGCTATGCTCCCCCGTTTGTGACCTCAGCACTTTGTACGTATTATTCATGTTTAATATGTGTATGTTTGTGTCTGTCTGCGTGGATCAGGCCCAGACAGACAGGGTGGATGTGAACCGTCCTAACAGCGACGGTGTGACAGCGATGATGCTTGCTGTTAGGGACATTGACCTGTTTGAGGGCATAGCGACACTGTTGTCATGGGAACACAGGCCTGTGGAAGTGGTCAAGGAACTGCTGAGACTCTCGGCGTAAGAAAACACACATTCATGCATGCACTGATATTTAGGCTATATACTGTACAGACAAGCAGACACACACACACTTTTCTTTAGAGTCACACCTCCAGCAGTTGCCAGCTGGATATTTGTTTAATCTTGAATTAAAATATTCCAATTCTATTTAATGCTCCAACAAGGCTTGAGGTTGCCTTGTTGTCTAGTGATGAATTTTTAACATTTGGTGTGTTAATGTAAGCAACATTGATGCAGAACAACTGTCTACTTAGACCTGTTCCATCTGTCTTTAAACTTCTCCATCAGTGATCTGCGGTTACGAGACCACAGCGGCTGTTCTGCTCCCGACTATGCTGCTAACATCAGCAGCCCTCTGAAGGAGGAGATCGTTCATATGATGGTTGAGGCCCTGAGTCACACAGGTACACACACGCACTCACACATAAAAAGCACAGCACATGCCAACATGTACACTTGCACATTCACACATTAACTTACTGTATGCTAACAGCTCAGCACCAAAGGAAAGGCAGACAAAGTTAGCAACTATCAAGTGAACACAGTGGAACGTTTAGCAGCTGAAGATCCAAATATATCCCTCAGGTGGAGACCAAAACAAAGCTAAAAGGGGAGTGAATGCATTCGTCAGGTGGCCAAAAACACAACTTCAAATGAATGCTAATGTTGCTCTGGGTCGGCTAGATGGGTAAGTAGGCAACTGTAAGTTCGCCATATCTCCATATGGTGATAAAATATCAATGTTGTGTTTACAGCTTTTTCCGCTGCCCCAATTGGCCAAAAAAATCTATTCACGCTGCTTTAAAGTCGTGGGAAAATTCTGATCTTAATTCCAACATTGCATGTGATCTGCTTTGGGAAAGTAAGATTTATCCAGTTATTTGTACATTCTCATGTTTCTTTCAAAATACTTATAATCTGATTAGAATTATGCAGTTCACAAAAGTTTTTGTAAGATAAAAAGGATCCGGCACACTAGCCTGGCACTATAACACCGTTTCCCAGCACTATGGGGGTCTCTTTTATACGTCTTAAAGAATCACATTCAACATATGACCTGAAACGCTAAAACATGGAAACTGAAAAAGAGAACGTAATGCATATGTATTACATACATTAAGGTAGCTCTGTTAGCTCTGTTCATTATTTTTCATATCTTTGCCTTTTCATTAAATTAAAAAACAAATGTTGATGTCACATTAGTGCTCACACTTGCTCACTTCCTCATATTATTGACTTCCCTTTAGTTACTGATTCATTGATCAGTTACTCATTAAACTGGGTCTATACATGTAGCTTATATGCGCACATGTAATACTCCCTCCTATTCATGACTATGTGTAAGCACACACACTTTGTTTCCCTCTTTCACACACATACGTGCATACACACAAACAGCATACCAGGTTTATTCATAATCCTGTTTTTCAGAGTAAAACCTCTGCAGTTGCACTCAAAGCCTGCACTTACGTGGGAGGGTATAAGAAAGGCTTGTTTGTGTATGTGCGAGCCACCACGCTGCTAAGAACCTTCATGAGAGTGTGTGAGTCAGAGTTTGTATGAAGGATAGCGATACAGAAACAAGGTGACACAGCAAGGATGGAGAAGGACAGATGGAAAACAAACAGAGAAAGGTAAAACATGTTGTTTTCAGACTTTTAGAGCACTTCTAATTCCTCACCTTGTGTAAACAGCACAGGGTCCAAGGGTGTGGACCCTGCATCCGAGGGTGGATTTGGAGTTTTTTAAATTCTTGACCTGCTCTGGTTGTAACTGGGAGAAACTGTTGGGGTTTCCCTTCTTTGTCAGCCACAAAGGGTTACAATTATTTCTGATTTTGCACAGATGCTGCCCCCATGTCACTCCTAGCCCTTGACAAATACTCATGCCAGGATTTGGACTCAGAGTTTGGCGATTTGGACGTAGAGTTGGACCTTGAGAGCCTTTATCCTAATCAGTCGACAGCTGCTTCCCCCACGCAGACACCAACCCATCCACACCGCTTTCTACTATACAGTCACACAGGGGTAAGTGATAAATAGCAAGCCACTCTGGAAGAAAATGTCATTTCTGGATAAAGATGCAAAGGCTTTTAACATTTTTGTTCAGAGCTTTGGGAGAGTTTTCTCGTATTCAGTAAATTCATCGAATTGTTCAGTTTTTACACTTCTGTTCAAGTGAGACTAACATGAAAACAACAAAACCCTTATGATCTGCCAATATAACGATCTGTTGTAGTTCAGCATGTGTGTGCGAGTGCAGAGGAACTGAGAGTCACAATGGGGCTGTTGCTCTCAAGTAGCCACAATTAACAGACACACAGGCAGACTGGCAGCGAGCGAGCGTCACCCAGAAGACAAATATGTGGAAACAGTAATTGGCTGTTTAGATAAGTGTGTGTGTGTGTGTGTGTGTGTATGTGGAGGAGGGGTGCTCTGGGTAGCTGACACTTAGCTGCCATACTACCGTATTGTGGGTGTCCCTATAGATGGAGCAGACCAGCGGGGCAGCTGGTTAGCTGGAAGAGAAGAGCAGGTGGTTTACGGGGAAGAGCTACAGTATATGTATCTGTGAGGCCCACTGACACACTCAAATGTAATGTATGCATACGTGCACAGTGTTAAAACTACTCAAAAAACACTTTATACCAAGGGTTTATTTAGGTTTACTTACAAACCACCAAGAGAGCTATATCCAAATCCACAGCTTCGCTTCTGAGCGGGTGAAAAAGCTCCACCATATGAGCGGTGACTTTTGTTTCCTCTTAACATTATCAATGAAATCTAACAATTCTAAAATCAAACGAGTGCCTTTGTGGTTTGGTAACAGTGCCGGGTTTATGTTATCTGTCCTGGCTCTGAGTTCCAGACAAGCTTTGAGAAATCGTTCACTGGACAAATGAGAACACAGGAAATTAAATTATTCCATACAAGAGGAAATTTGGGCATTATATACTATAAAAAATATAGTTTTGTTCATTTTTGCTTCTTGTTTTAAAAAAATCGCACTGAAATTTCTGGCAGTCACTGAGGTCCCCCTGAGCCAACATCTGTACTACAGGACTTCTACCAGCCTCTGTGTTTTTTAAGACTGGGACATATAATAAATGAATTGCTCACTTTTGTTCTTTCCAGGAAGTGCTAGAGTCTCCAGGGTACCCTCCTCTATCTGACCATCATAAAGGCCTCAGCCAAGGTAAGGACTCTTTCAAGGACTCCTGGAGTTTTAGTGGGTTAAGGTGTGGACTATGGATGTATGAAATTAGAGTGAAACTTTTCTTTTTTCTTTGTGGACTTCTTAGAAAAGGACAAAAATGTATCCATCTTAGAGGATAAAAGGGCTAAAGAGAAAACACAGCAGGGTGATATAGGTGTCTTGGATGCCAACTAACTACTTTAAACAGGTCAAATTTTTTACTGTTTTTTTTTTTTTTGGG
>NTHP01000125.1:869595-896259 GCA_003416845.1 Oplegnathus fasciatus | reverse complement strand
TTTTTTGGGTAAAAAGAAATATACTGCCCAGCTCCCAAATAGGCCATCAGATCAAATCACCTTCTAAAGGGAGGGGAGGGAGGGAGGCGTGACTGGGTGGGAGGGGTCTCACACACAATACGACCTCTCAGCTGAGAAACCTGCCAGCCCGTCTTATACCTCAGCCACAGCAGCATGGCTGAGACGCAGAGAGGAAAGAGCTGAGTGTTACAGGGAGGAATGGGCATGTTGACAATACAGGGAGCAAAAACAGAATACAGGTGTGATCATTAGATTCTTACTAAAGTGTGGAGAAAAAAACAGAGAGAGGAACTATTCAGTCCTTAAACGTGGTCTTGATATGGGAGCAGAGTGGACCAACAGGCTCAGAAACAGGTAATGCCCGTTGATTTCTCTATCATGAGTATCAATATGTTTGTATGTGAGTTTGTTCTCACTCACCTGTAGTTATCAAGGCACATTCTAGTATTATGATGTGGCTTCTGTCAGGCCACAAATATGGTTTCTGTAACTGAGTTTTAAATGTGTGTGTAACTGTGAACACTGAGAGAATACAAAAGACTTAGGATTGGTGGCTGTAACTGTGTGTGTGTGCGTCTGTGTGTGTGTGTGTGTGTGTGTGTGTGTGTCTGGAACAGATAAGGGGATCCCCATCTGTTTCCAAAACGCCATGGAAACGCTGAGAGACATCAGGCAAGCCTACCAGGACGCAGGGAGGGGAAGCAGGTGGGCAGGGTGAAATCTCACAATCTTTTACACACACACACACACACACACACACACACACACACACACATTGCCTGTAAAGAAGCAATACATTAGAAGCTGATGGCACTAAGCTGACAGTATTGACAGTGCAGACATGTGAACACATCAACATCTGTTCATACAAATACAAATACAAACAGTTGCGTACACACAAACAGTTTATGCGCGTACAGCTAACACTCCATCCCCCCAACACACAGTCACTTGTATAAACAGCACACTCTCCCTGGGCTAGTCAACAACTGCCCCTTACTTTTACATCAACAGCAGAATAGTGTCCTATCCAGTTACACTCCTGTGCTGTACGCAGGCACCTGTCACTGTGTCCAGAGGACAACCTGTTCTACCCAAACAGGTTAGAAACACAGAGACAGGGGGAGAGAGGGCTTTGGTGAATCAGCCCATTGTCTGTTATGTGGAGCTCTCACCACTGAATCAAGTCCAAGCTTTCCAAGGAGAATAAAGGTCTTTGAGCTGGTCTCTAATTTCATAGCATCAGCTTCCAGAAATAGAGAGAGATGGGAGGAAAATGAGGCTTTTGGCATTATGTTCACTTCAGCACAAGGCAATAAAACTCATCAGCATTTGTAATCCTTAACGTAGTATTGTTAATGGGAATTTCCCAGGTGAGCGCCAACAAACTCCCATGAGTAGCCTTTACATATACTCTCTTCTCGTCAAAGGCAAAATTAACATTATACTTGTCTGTGTCCTCTCCTCTTCTGCTCAGCAGAGGAGGTTCGTCTCTGCCGAGCCTGTGCGACAACAGCAGACGCTGGAGCCATCTGGACCCTGCTCCCTCATCTGGTTTGCTGAGCACCAGGACCTCCTGCCTGCCGGTACCCCCTGGACACAGGTACATACTGTAGCTGGACTCATTATTTAGGCATTTGACATTTCTTAAGAAAGACCGATCAATAGCAGATAGCCAGTCTGTTACCCTGTTTCTCACCATCTCATTTCAGGCTTGAAAGTTCAGGGTTTGGTTACACTTAACTCCTTGTGCACACCTTTTTCTTTGGCAGGGGTCCCAGCCCCCACATTTCCTATCCCTTTAATTATGGTGGCTGGAGAGTGAAAAGTAATTATTAATCAAAAGCAATTATTTAGCTTTTAATGTTTGATCAACAATGTTAAAAAGCAGCTATATTATATGCATTTATTGCTATGGAGCAGTGAAAATCTTACTTCCCTTCTGATAATATTCTGATAATTTAACTTTTTTGTATTCCGAAGACACAGTGCATCTGTGGCCCTCACACAAAGTCTTTAAAATGTGACTTTGATTTGTCCCTCACAGGCAGAGAACAAGAAGTGTGGTCGCTGCATCCCCATCCTCCCCCGGCCTGCTGTCTGTGGCGGAGTCCAGCCAGCTCAGCCAATCAGCCCCGAGCATGATGGAACCACTATTGTGTTCAAGCACTATGATGCAGGCCAGAGCACACATCCAGACCCGTACGTAAATGTCCAAGTCATGTGTATAAACCTCCGAATAAGATAATCATAGTTATTACAGCTTTGACTCATTTATTTACAAAGCAGTATTATTTCAGAGGAGTTGAATACAACGGTGTTATGGTATATAACAGTTTATATTACAATGGTATATAATGTAGAAGTAACACTATTGTGGTATGAAGTTTGAACTGTGGCTTAACGTACTTAAAATCAGACGAGCCAAAGTATTTTAGTTTGCATGTGTCTTGTGTGCATGTCGTTTTAAATGTATAATCTCTTCCTGTCTGCAGGACTGGGTTCTCAAGATACTGTAAATGAACAAAAGGTGAATTTCAACCTCCTTATATCTTCTATCTTCTATTTGTCTTGTCATACTTCCATTCCTTTTTCTTTTCATCCATATAACAGTTTGTCTACCTCGCCAGTCATAACCATTGAATTACTGTCAATGTCCTTATTCTCTGCAGTTCTCGCAGCGTCTCTTGCCGGCTCTGCATCCCAGGACACCCAAGCTGTTGGCACCACTAGACAGCAGGCCCAGGGACATTGCAGCTCTGCCAGTACTAAAGCACCACGTTCCCCTGAAGCCCATCAGCCGGAGCCCTCTTTGCTCCAGGACCCGGCTGAGGAGAGAGAGGCTGTCCTGGGGCAGCCCACGCACTGGCCCTCTGACCACTAAGGGTGGTAGTGAGGAGAGTGGATCCAGCAGCAGCAGCAGCAGCAGCCAGAGCTCCATCGATCTGGAGGATGAGGATGAGGAAGATGAGAGGGATACACATGGGAGAGCTTCAGGAGAAAAAAGCCATCTGAAGTTTGTCAGAGACAGGTTGTTGCTGCATTCGACCAATGTGAGCTCCACTGAGGCGGATTTGGTTGGGGAGACAAGGCAGCATTTTACAGTTCAGTCAAGGATCAGTCATATTCCACCGATTCACAGATCAGAACATAACCTGGAAGGAGAGCCTATCAGTCACACAAATGATCCTGTCAGTACTGAAAAAGCCCTAAACTCTCACTGTGAAGGAAAAGTCACTGATATGAATCCTACAAAAGAGCCTGTTGACAGTCAGACCTTTATAAAATGCAACTATGCACAACGAGGAGACGCTATGAATCATACTAAAGACACTGTGAACAATGAAATCACATCAAAGTCTAAGGAGGAACCTGAGACTGACATTAGCCATGGGATAACATTTAATATGACTAATGAGCAGGGTGATGCTATTGCATGCGCTGAAGGGAATTACAATAATGACCTGTGTATAAAACAGATGAGAAGAACAGTGAAGGATTCCTGTTATGAAGAAGCCCGGGTAGATAACCCAATCCCTCATAGGGAGGATGTAAAGTTAAATACTAGCACTGCTGAGGAGAGAACTCAATTTACTCCAGCTGTAAACCTTCCGCAGTCAGACATGGATCCCAAGAGAGATGAGAGGATGGTGAAAGCCTTAAAGCCCGTCCGGAACAAGGAGAGAAGAACCAGCATGAACTGTGAACTAAGAGCAAATATTCAAACGAACCAGCAGTCCTTCAACATACTAGCACACAAAGACCGAAGCATCCTGAATCGGAATAAATCCAAAAGCAATCTGAAGTACTCCTCACTGTCCACACAAGTTAAAGATAAAACCAGGAAAAGCCCCGAGCTAATAGTTAGTGGAGAGACTGTCACAAAAGTTAAATCAAAGCTGAAATCTGTTAAAGGTGCTCACTGTAACACCGGCACCCCATCACCACGAAAGAAGGTTACTGATCATGTACAGAGCAAAAGGGCAAATCCTGACAAGTTGAACAGCAACAGAGCTCAACAGCACCCACCAGTGAGGGAGCTGAAGAGCACCCGGCAGCTGAAGAGACCCGGTCTAGCGGGGACACAGAGGTCTAAATCAGCTGTGGACTCCATCACCTACAAAGACATGTTTCAGCAGATACAGAGTGGGGAAGAAGGACCGGCCATCTATGAGATGTTTGCTGGCCCCATCTATGATAACCTTCGAGTTTCCAGCTCCTGTGAGAAAGTTAAGGACAGACAAGTGCAGTCAGCTCCGTCTAGGAAGACGCCACAGCGCCATAAAGTCAAACACAGACCATTAAAACAAGCGCAGAGTAAGCTGAGGAGAAGTCCAGGGGAGAGTATGGTGGTTTCAGCTAAAAGCAAACCGAAACTTGCCTCCTCGAGGGTGAAACCTCACCTCGCACCTGTATCAAGAAAAGACACACACAAAATGAAGGATATAATGGACAGGCACACAGAGGCTGAGCTAGTTCTCTCTAAGGATGTTGACATTTGTCATAATAGTGCCCAAGAAAAGGCTGAAGATCATTTGTTATCTATCATAGAAGAGGCTCTTTCTAGATCTGAAACTTTAAAATCAGATGACAAAACATTGAGTAGGCAATCCACTTCATCTCATGCTGAAGACTGTAGTCACATGCACGTGAATATGCAAGAAAGCCCCCAACAGCCGAAGATCAACACTTGGACGTCCTCTAGCAGCAGCAGCCACACCATCATGTCACCAGTTTACCAGAAGTTTCTGGATGAGGTGGGGGACGGGCCGCTTACAGACGACCTGCTGCAATGTCTGGCTGAAGAGCTGATCTCATTGGACGAGAGGGATGCATCCATAGGCCCGTGTCCTGAAAACCTGGAACCAAGCAAAGAGGAGTCCAACAGAGAAGACAAACCTGTATCAGGAAGAAACGCATTTCCTGGGGTAAACTTTTTGGTACACATTAAGGTCAAAAGTATCAAAAAAATCAGAGAAACATTGTCACTGTCACGGTATAATATGGTCACTATGAAGCACATATTCAAACACTATCTCTAATTATTCAATCATGTTCTTTCATAACGCCACAAATATTAGGGACTGTATAAAAATTATTAGGGGGGGTCTGAAAATGGGAAGTGTAATTTTTCTTTTCGCAGGAGGGCTACATTTATATTTTATTTCAGCCTTCCTTTGCAATATAGTTAATAGTTACATAAAGTATTGCTGATTCATGGATGATTTTCTGTTGATGATCCAGGTCACCCTGCATTGCTCTCTGTTACTTTGCTAACCTTCAACCTGTGTATTTTATCACAGGTTAATTCAACAGACAGTGCCACTCTGCTGGGCTCTGGGCTGGCTGCAGATGACACCATCACGTGGACAAAGGGTGAAGTACTCGGCAGGGGAGCCTATGGCACAGTAAGTACGCTAATTTTGAATAACTCTATCAAACTTAAAGTAAAGCTAATAACATTCAAGCAAGTAGATACACTGCGTCCTTGCATCGCCAGTGTTGTGAGTGTTGAAGCTCTTATGAGGCTTCAAGAAATGCGCACCACCGTCTTTAGGTGTTAGCTATACCACCATGCACAAACAGATACTAAAACATTGTACGTACACTTAAACCTGGTAATCACTGCTGCCTTCTTACCAGGTGTACTGTGGCTTGACCAGCCAGGGCCGGCTGATAGCTGTGAAGCAAGTGAGCCTGGATGCCTCTGACCTTGACGCTGCAAAGAGGGAGTACAGTCGTCTGCAGGGGGAAGTGGAGCTCCTTAAAACCCTTAGACACACCAACATTGTGGGCTTCCTGGGGACCTCACTTTATCAGCATGTGGTTTCTATCTTCATGGAATACATCCCAGGAGGATCCATTGCTAGCATCCTTCACAGGTTCGGTTGATTCGAAATAGCTTGATGACTTACCCAGAAGTATCTGTTGAAACATTGATCTTTAGGAAAGCCTTATTTGTGACTAAATGTCAGAGGAGGGCCTAAAAATTAATGATCTTTGCTAATCTTCACACATTGTCCCTTTTACTGCCCTCAGGTTTGGTCCTCTGCCAGAGCGTGTCCTGGCTCTATACACCCATCAGATCCTGGAGGGAGTGGCCTACCTTCACCTGAACAGGGTGATTCATCGTGACTTGAAGGGAAACAACGTCATGCTGATGCCCACTGGTGTCATCAAGCTCATAGACTTCGGCTGTGCACGCCGCCTCAGCTGCCTGAACCACACTGCAAGCAACAGCGGTGATCTGCTCAAGTCTGTACATGGCACGCCTTACTGGATGGCACCAGAGGTACGTACAGTTCATTTAGGTGGTCTTCTTATCTGTGAAGACGACTCTTTTTGAATGACTTAAGTCCTAATTATTTCATTGGTTGCCTGAACTTAGAATTGCCCTTTTAATCTGGTCTGACTCTCTGCATCTTTTCCACTCCTCAGGTTATCAACGAGACAGGGTATGGCAGGAAGTCAGATATATGGAGTGTGGGCTGCACAGTGTTTGAGATGGCCACAGGGAAACCACCACTGGCACACATGGATAAGATGGCTGCCTTGTTCTACATTGGGGCTCAAAGAGGGCTAATGCCCTCCTTACCAAAAGGGTTTTCGGATGATGCCAAGGAGTTTGTAAAAATCTGCTTGACAAGGTGAGACCCGTTTCCCCTCCCTGCTCAGTGCAAACTCAAATGTATCTTTTGTTGAATGTTTGGCAAATTCCTTTCATACACTCACTTACCCTTTGAATTCATACCTGATTTAAAAATATACTCGTTTTCTATCAACTCCAGTGACCAGACATTAAGGCCATCTGCAGACCAGCTGCTGAAGCATTCATTCATCCCCCAGAATGAGACTGGAGTGACCTCTTGGGAAACACAGGAAAAGAACTGCTGTGGTCACCTGAAGGGACTGTGTGGTTAACAAGGAGTTACACTAAGGCAGAATATTTTTGAGTACAAGGGGACATTTCATGATTTAATTCAGATTGGTGACTCAAAACATAAAGTATTCTTTTGTGACCCTTTGAGGGCCTGCCACCTATCCCCAGAGATTCAGCAGCAGTGTGTTTGGGAGCATGGGGCACGTGTCCCAGACCTTTCTGGAAACTACAATACAAAGTATATCAAGGACAAGAATCAGTACTCATTGCTTTCTTAAGTTTAAAAGGATCTACATGAGAAGCACTTTTATACATTTCATTTGGTATATTAATAGAACCTATAAAATGTGAACAGATAGATGCCAGATTTTTGTTACTGACTTCGGTTGTTTCCTATAGCAATCTTATAAATGTGCCAATCTTGTAAATACCTTCATTTTAAATGTATAGTGTACCTCTAGGTATCTGTGCTATATGATATATTTAGGCTACGATAACATGTGTCTCAGTACTGAAAATGTGAACTACTTCCTGTTAGCTTTGCTCTGATGGGGTATCATTGTGTAGAACGGCTTAAGAGACTTGCCACTGATAATAACTTTTCATTACTATAAGCTACTGTACAAGCATGTCTCCTCATAGTCAAATCTACAAATCAGTAAGTTTCTGTACTCCTAGACTCTAGTGACATGGATATATGCATAATAACATGACAGCAACAACAACGGTTTCTACAGTGTCAGGGTAGTGGCAACTTTGAAGTTTATTCATAATACTGAAAAGAAAAAAGGAAGTAAAGACTGTCCTATGCAAATTTGTCCATAATTGTTTTTGTTCTGTGTACCCAACTGTAAATCCCTAACGAGGGTACAAACTATCCAGCCTCAGGCTTAATGGGCATTTAAAATAAATGAGTAATCCAGAAGAAGAACAGAGGGGACGGTCATGTCGAGATTTGAGAACAATATTGAGTTTAATGTATGAAACTGATGTAAAGACGTGTCCGGACAAGTACATGGCTGTAAATGTAGATTCAACAAATTGTATGAGGACATCAGTGACAAAACTTATTGGGGACGTCCACATTGCAGATACTTGAGGTTTCCAAAATATCCAGCGGGTCATGTTGCATAATTATGGCCAATTGGTCACTGTTCTGACAACTGTGCTGGGATGGAACTGAGCTGGAACTCTTTTCTGAACAGTACCCTGTTAATGGTTGATTGAATAATACTTACATGTATCCCCTTTATGGGCTGACATCTAAGGGCTACAGCTTCATGTCATGAACTTATGTCTGATGCACTTCAAAGTAAAAAGGGTTAAGTAAACTTTAATAGCACACTACTACTGTCTTTGTCAGTTTTTTTTTTTCTTTTTGAGGCACAACCTTTGGCATCCAGCTTAAGGTCTACTTAGAGGTCCAAAAAATAATTTTTGGTACAAATTGCATCGCTCTGATGTGATAAGTAGGTGTTGGATGTGCCTGTTACTGAGGGCATCAACTGATATTTCCTGTAACAGAAAAGCACAGTACAGCACCCTCTGTAGGAAGGCTGTAAGAAGCACACACCAGTGGAATGCTGCAATCATTCACCCATGATGCCCAATCCGTTGATCAACAAAATAAAAGTATTTTATAGGTATTATAGTTATCTTGTTATACTTACAAGCAGCTCCAAACCTGAGTAGTCATGGTATAGCTTTTTTTTTCTTTAAACATACAAAAACGTATGAACATTTATCTCCACTTTCTGTAAACAGCAAGTACGTGTTCTCCTTTTAAATCCCTTTGATGATTGAAACATGCAAATCATACGCACAGTACTTAAGTATAAAAAGAAATCAAGACAAGAAAGTAATTGAGGAGATGAAACTTTACATCTAAAAAAAAAATCTGCATCCATCAACAGTACTAAATGGAATGCCAGCAAACATAACTTGAACTCATCTCCAGCTGGCCACTGGTTTCCTCCATACAACCGTAGAAATGGGATTCAATTAAATTACTCGTTAAAAAAAAATAGGAGGAAAACGAAGAAATTGCACCTTCCATGCCTTTTATAGTACTTACTAATACTTTTGTTTTCCCATATGGAGATCTGAAATGTAGGGAAGGACTTCCCTCCCCCCGATGAACACACACGCACGCGCACACACACACACACACACGCGCACGCACGCACACACACCCACCTTTGCACATTCCTAAACTCATTTGAGGAGGAAGGAGAACCAAGCAGCAATTCAACACACTAACAGAAAGACAGGACTGAGCACCACAGCCCAGATATCTGACAGTCAGGAAGCATAATTTTTCATCTTTCTTGTCTCTCAGAAATTGAGGTGTCCAACAATACTTTTCTTTTTTTTTTTGCAGATACGTTTTTCTGCCTTTCAGTAAAGGGTTTATCATCACATAAAGAGTTATTTTCCTAGGGCACTTAACAGGGAGGTGAGCATAGTCTTCAAAGTCTGAACTGTGGGTAGTTTGTTGCCATTTCCATGTGCTGGCCATGGCTGCAGAGTGGTGGACTCAGTGTCTCTGCTCTCCCACTCCATGTGGCGATTCACTAGGAGGAGGGTACTGCTGAGAGGTCCGCAGCCCACCTGGGTGTGACAGGAGGGGAGGAGGAGAAACAAGAATAAGGAGGNNGAGGTTAGCCATAGAGCTGCAAGCCAGACGAGACACACTGCAGTACAGGAGAGGAGCAAGGAGGAAAAAAGGGGAAAGAAAAAGATGTAGTACCTGCAGCACCAGTGCCACCCTTGGAGATTTTGCTCACTTTGGAGCAAGAAGTGGAGAATGAGGAGGAAGGGTGGTGGTTGTGGCTGGCCTCGGGGTACGCCCTCTTGCGCGATGAAGACAAAGATGTGGATCCAGGAGGAGCAAGCGTAGTCCCTTCCATGCTGACCAATCCTGGAGGACCCCGCAGAAGGCTTCCCCCGCCACTTGGACCCTCTGGGCCTCCTCGTCCATTCCCGCTGTGTGTGTGTGGATGAGGGTGACTGTGCTTGTGGTGGCGATGGAGGTTGTGATCTGGTCCATGATGTTGTTTCTCCTTGCTCACCAGAGGACTGGAATGTTTACTCTTGTTGTTGGCCGCCATGCCTTCATCTGATGAGCTGTGGCGCTCTGATGATGAAACTTTTATCTTCATCTTAAGCTCATCTTTGCTCGGTTGGCCACTTTTATCCAGCTGGGAGCTGCCACCAGACCCAGGGACAGCCAGGCGGAGCTTAAGCGAGCCTTTGTCCCGTTTGTCACTGTGATGACGTCTATCCTGCCCAGAAGTTGAGGAGGATGGGACTTTAATTTTCATTGGGGAGGCAGTGGTGCTACCACTACCACCATGGGATGTTGGGTGGGGCTGTGAGTGTTTTCTATGGTCTACTTGGCTCGTAGAGGATGGTGCATAGGTAGAAGAGGAGGAAGACAACATATCCCCCCTCACATCGCAATCCATTACTCCTCCATGTTGTTCATGACTACGTTTCTGCCCAGAAACAGCCAGCTCTGCAGCATGTTTCTCTCTGTATTTGTCCAGAGACAGCTTCTGAGCTGAAGAAGGTGGCTGAGGAGGCTGAGCTGCTGGAAGGTAGGCAGACTGAGGTGGTGGCTGATGTTTGCCACTCCCACCAGCTCCTTTTGGTTCCTGTTTGACAGGATTGAAGTCTAGTGTTTTCTCAGTCCTGTATACCGGCGGATGCTGAAGCAAGGAGGAAGCGGAGGTCTGCAAGGACAGTGTGGGCTCTTGGTGAGGGATGCTGAGAGGTTCCTGTTTTAAACAGGTGGAAGTGTACCCTGCTAGGCTCTGGTTGCCCTGGGGCCACTCACTGTGGCTAGCTGGATTGTATGTGCCAGCCAAGGTGTCCAGAGACAGGGGTGCACCTCCGGACTGGCCAGGCATGGAAACGGTGAAGGCGGCGCCTGTTTTGGAAAAACTTGGGTTGGCGGAGACTCCAGGGAGCGAGGCTTCACCTTGATCTTGGAGCATGGAAGGCCCACCAAAAGAGTTGTCCGTCAACTGATTGCCATCGGTCTTGGGCTTTTTGGCAGCTTGTGTTGCCTAGAGGGTGGAGAGAGATTTGTGACACTGTTTAGAGCTTGGTTTTAGTTAACGGTAAGCTCTCTGAGGGAGGGTTTAACAATGGCAGTGGGACAAATAATAAATGCAGTGGAATTTCTGTTATGTTATTATTTGTGATTTAGACGCTGCCATACGGTTGTTTGCCAAACTGGAGTGTAAATTTATCGTTCCTATATTACAGACATTTAAATTGTTTTCAAAACTGTGTTTGGCACTTTTTGCTAGTTTAAAAGATCACGTAGTGTACATGAAGCTGTTTTGGTGAAACTATCTACTTTGATGTATCCTGCGCTAATAAATCAAAATTAAAAGCCAAACATGTCTTTACAATGCACGAAACAGAACAGCAATGCAATCCTACCCTCCAGTTGCGTATCCTCTTTAACCGGCTGGGCGTCTTCTCCAGGATCTGCAGGAACTCATGGGTCAACTCTACAAGTACAAGACATGAATGGTGTCATCAAACAACCTCAAATTCTGCTGCTAAACTAAAGCAATGTAACCGCTTCTTCTCTCATTTACACCTAATATATAAAATGAGAATTCTGACCCAAGTAAACATGTTTACAAAACACAGCCACATAGAAAACCTTACTAAATACACTACTGCGAGGTATATATATTCGCTGTAACATTAAGGAAAAGTGAAACACATTAATTCAATCTCACCATCAAGCAGCTCGAGAGTGACAGAGTTGTCCACATACTCCCACCAGTGTTTCCCGTCAGTGGAAACTGGGATCTCCCAGTTGGACCATTTACACGCCAGGTGGATGCACACACAGGCGATCACCGTGGGCTTGTATTGGAGGCAGAAGGTAGTGAGGTGTAGACTGTGTGGTGAGTGAGTGAAGTGATGAGTGTGTGTAAGAAAGAGTGAATATTTCACATATGTAATGGTATAGGTATGTGAGCAAGTTGATTCAGGCCAGTCCCGATTGGTCCCACATGTGGAGAGAAGAAAAAAAAAGCACAAGAGGGAGCAGACAGCTTTAATTTGCTGTAGGCATTGGTTGCAAAAGATACACTATTATTTGATTGTGTTGATGAGTTAAAACTCTAATGTAACAGCTTCTCGTGTCAAACTCAGGTCGCAATACAGATGACATCTCTATAAATTTTAGGATTCATGTAATGCAAGGACATAATTCCCAATGTGCTTAAAAGTAAGCATTGAATTGTGTCATGTGATAATGATTTATGTTTCAAGGAACTTGGCCGGTTTAAATGTTGGGACAGCATAGCAAAAATGAGGGACGTGGGGAGGGGGCCACGTGTAGTAGCTACGTGTAGTCTGCCTATTGTGAAACACTGAACCCTGGGGCCACTCATGTGACAGTTGCATCATTGTACAGTTAACTGACGAGGGGCTGCCCCTACAACCCTCTCTGTACAGGTCTCTCTTTCTATGGACTGTGTCAAAAGGTATAAACCAAGTGGGTCCTCCATATCAAGGAATAATTGGCACCAGTGCTGCCAGTGTTAGGGGTACACTGAAATGTTTGCATGGCTTCAATACTGACAGCCTTCCTAAAATAAATATCATCGCTAATCTGACCTACGACCCAAGGACAAACCATCATGTAAGAAGAGTAACATTGTTCTGAAACAGTGGAATTGCAAGAGTGAAGATTAATGCAAGTTTAGATCACAATTACACAGTGCAACATATTCATAACACACCAAAAGTAACCACCATCCAAGTATTTACAGCTAAAATATTGACACAAACTGCCACTAAAACATTTTACAATCACCACTGAAGGCTTTAGTTCTTTGTTATGAAGGTGAACATAAGTTCATCTATGGTCGCCCAAATATAAATTGGTTAATATCACATAAGCACCAAGCTTGTTTTTCAGGATGAAAGTTGGTTTCCCACAATAATTTAGCAGACACTCAAGTCATGAATATACTACTGGAATCTTAAGGCATGAAAATAAAGATTCAAGAAAAATAAAGTCCATGATATAGCTAGATTCAACTTCACTAGCACCATGCCTCAGCAACTTTGCCTCACTGGATTTTAAAACACATTTGGTAAGATGGATGGTATCCGTACAATGTCTGGAGTCTGTCAGATTACGGTGGCCTTAAACAAAACTATTAATCACAGCTCATCATTTACAAGTATTTGGCTGATGACAACATTCCACATCTCAAATCCTTTAAAAAAACATTAGAAATTACTCCTCTTGACTAAATCAATATAGAGTATTGAGATATTTTAAGAACAGTCATTTGTGCCAGCTCAGCGCTAAAACTTCAAACTTCGTTCACAGTCAGCATCCAGACATTGTCAACTGATTGGAAGTATTTACATTAATCAATTACATTAATACCAACTCCTTTCCACCACTGCCTACGATACACAAACCCTTTAAGGACCCAGTTTGTCTAGTGCAAAACATGTCAAGAAGAACATTTTGTCCTTGCTTTCAAATAAATCATAATCAACGAATGCATTTTGATCAGTATGAGAGATACTCGAATAATAGTTATGTGCATTACATATGCTGCAGGTCCTTAATGGGTCGCTATTATGGTTTTTCTTGTCACATCTTTTGCATGAACTACATGTATGAAAGAATGTTGTAGAAGAGGTAGGAAAGAAACGCATTTAAAGACAAGCAAATATTGCAAAAGGTGAAAATATTTGGGGAGATAATGCATTTTGAACAAATGGATATGAAAAAGAAAATTTAAAAAATGAATCTGCGGTACTTACCGGAAGGACCTCTACGAGAAATGTTTACATCTGTGAAATCTTTAGCTGCTATTCAGGCTACCAAAGTGTCTTTCTTTTAGAATTATGCACTTTTTCGCAACCGAATAAACATGTGGGTTTCAAGCGCACCACTACACTTCACATCTTGCATTCAACCCATCTGTGCCAACACGTGGTCCCTTGTACAATACACCGCACTGCGACTGGGGCCGGTAATGCTACAAGCCACCCTGTCCCGCTTCCCTTGAACAAGGGAGGGGAGCTGAGGGGAGGAGGCAAGCATCCCAACAACCACCAGCGCAAGTAGGGCCCGTTGGACACTGAAAGGGTACCCTGCATTACAGGAAGCTATGGTGTGCAGTCAAAGTGCAACAAAGGAGGGGCAGGATAACAACCTGTTGGTAGCCATGAAATAGGAAGTCTGTGCCAGATCCTTGCTTGCTGTAAGAGAGACAGAAAAACAGAAAAACAGGGAAGGGAAAAAACGATTACCATTTCTGCAAGCAAAAAGCATTTTAATATCATCAGGTCAGGAACTGAAAGTTTTTTAGTTCATTTTCAATACACTGATTAAGCCAAGGCCAAGACTGAAAACAACACTTGGCGCAAACTATTGCTGCATCTTGGAAGTGTTATTGTATCATGATCATGTTTTTTGTCATTTTACAAATATTCAGTTTGGCAAATTAATAATTCCAAGCAAATTAAAAGACGAGTAACTGAAGGCTTTGTTTAACAGTGGACATCAATTTGCTTATTTTACATGCAATTTTGTATACATAGTGATATACTGTATATCCATATCCAAAGTGTATTCCTCTTAATAGCATAATACTGATTTCAAACATATCACCCAGCCAGGTGAACTACCAAGTGATAGCACTGTCATCTAAAGGGCAGCAGGTCTTTTTCACCAAGACATTTTGAGATGCCACTGTAGGAAACTCACAGGTGTAAATAATAAAAGGTTTGGCTGAATTCCATTTAGCTGCTTCAGTTTCATGGTCCTGCTTACTGGGGCCAGCGAGTCATCGTTAATGTTATTATTAACATCTGGGTACACCCCCAAATCAAAATTATTACAATTCAGTCTTGGACTTGGCCCGATGAGTGTCAGGAAATGTTGTTGTTTATGTGTTATGTCATACAATGAACTCAAAAGGTCATCCAAAGAGCAAGGTGTGTGGCCATGTAACCATTAAATCAGCAAGGTTTTCACCCCCCCTCCCCACCCATATCTGAGGTGGGACAAACAAGAGCAGAGGGCATAAAGAGCAAAGAAGGAAGCCTCTACCTCGCACTAGCTGGGAACATTTCACCACATCAGTGTGTGGGTGATCAATAGTAATTTCAAAGCCTGGAACAAAATACATGACAGGTGAGTTCAACAGACACAGTTGGGAGGTGACATGTCATTTTATGATGAAACAAACAAACCTAGTGCTCCATTTTAGGGCTATCAATTCAAATTCTAGTAGGTATCTATATGTTTTTGAACAGTGGGACTTGATGGTCAATTTGTACATGTATGTTGCAATTTAAGTGCAATCAAATCAGCGCTGACCACTGTCACTCTGGAAGACAGACATTTCTCAGTACTGGGTGTAATCAACACGCGAGCACAAATTGTTGTAGCCATTAAATAAAATGTTGCACAGCAGTGAAATGGAGATCAAATTTGTCAAAAGTTCTTGTGAAAAAACCATGATTTCATGACTAATGTCGGCGATGAGAGAATGACATGTCACCTTTACATGATTTATTGAAAATATGCACATGACACGATACAGCAGGTGATAAAACATTTCACTCAACAGGCTGTGATGAATAAATTCAAACAGTGATCAATAGCACTACTCCCTTACTGATAATGATAAGCCAAAGATAATGATTATGATAAACAAAACGCTATCTCTCTTTCAAGTCATCCACTCCAGTCACCACTACTTACCCAGAGTCTGCAGCACTATGGATTCAAGTATCACCAGCTCTTGAGCTTGCTGGAGGTATGCCTGAAGTTTGATAGACAGTCATTACAACACAACTGTAATGAGTCTATTAATCTATCCCCCTAACAACTGATTTCAAATGGCCAAAGACTCCAAACAAAGAGGCTCATTTTACTGTTCATGTAAGCCTTGTTAGGTGTAGGTGTTTGGCACACACCAACAGTAGGCCAGGGCAGTGAA
The DNA here is from genome assembly GCA_003416845.1 of Oplegnathus fasciatus. NCBI lineage: Eukaryota > Metazoa > Chordata > Actinopteri > Centrarchiformes > Oplegnathidae > Oplegnathus > Oplegnathus fasciatus. The sequence goes on along the minus strand of NTHP01000125.1, from coordinate 880,350 downwards.
AATAAGGTCCTTTGTAGAGGGCAAGGGAATTTGGTACAGCCAGTTATACATAGGGAAACCATGACCACTGAGAGAACTGGAAAGTCAAGATGTAGAAAGGGAAAAAAACTTTCAACCGTACAACATGCAGAGCTTCCTGAACTTACATTGCTTTTTGTGTCTAGAGGCGTTTCTTGGGGGTTTAGGCAAGCATGTGCAACTTTGATCACATGTTCGAGTTTCCGAGGTTGCTCTTCCACTTTTGCGGCCAAGAACAAGGTGGTTGGAGATATTATCTGTACAAAAGCAGCGAGACATTTAAATACATACATACCCATACTAACTTAACTGTGAAATCTCTACAACAATCTACCTAACATGTGACACTAGGTTGCAGGTCAATAGCAGTGTTATGTAACAGAATACTTACATTCCTGTGGAATTTGGTGAAAGAGTGGTGCATATAAAACCTATGCATGTAAACAATGGCTGTATTTATTGTTAATTGAGAGCTGGAGGGCGAGTCAAGGGAAATTTTACATTTCATTCAGTGTAAATCACAGTACGGAGAATATAGTGAACTATTTAGCTATATGCCATTATATCAAACCAAGATACGCATCACTGGGCAATATAATAGCACTAAACAACTGTTTAAATTGAGTAAAGACGGCCATGGTAATGAAAAGCTAACATGTGAACCAACGACACAAGCTAACCTGAATTTAACTAGTGCTACATCAGAACAGCAAGAAAATGTCAAATAACTTTATACATCCACACATATAAAGAAGCATGTCGTTATTTGATAAAGTAAGCTCTACGTGCGGAGGGGTAAAGACATTTTATCTCAGTGGACAAGGGGCTAGCAACATCTGCAAACTCGCCTAACCTAATGGCCTTTTAGACGTCAACTATCAGCTAGCTAGTTGGCGTGCTACATTAGCGCACAGCTACATAACTATGTAGCTAACTCAACTGTGACACTGAGATTGTAGATTAAGTTTTTATAGTACAACAGCATTTTAACCTACACAAAAACAAAACATACAAATCGAAAAGACCAGAATCTTGCTCCCTAACCTGAGCAGTCAGTTTAATGAGCTAACGGGCCCGCTACAACAGCTAGCGCCATGTCTGCTTCATGTCTGCTCTAATAGCTTAAGTTTGTTTACAAAGGATACACGTTGAGTCTCTGGCCCATATCTTGGATCAGATTCGCCGCTTGTTGCCGGTAGGAGAGCTCCCGGTCTGGTTCTACTCCACATCGGCGGGACGGCGTGTTTTCGAGCTGCTCCCGGGTGAAAAACCATTTCGACGAAGATCCCCGGCACGCCGCCATTGCTCTCCAACGTTCACTTGGGCATCGAGAAAGCGGATATGACGTCGGTGTCGCACAGGAAAACACGACTTCTTCGATGGTGGGACCGTGGTGCGATTGGGTGTGTGTATCCGCATGATCCACATACAGTATTCCTGTAATATTCTGATGCATCTGTTTCACAGTAAGAAATGGCATTGTCTTTTATTAATTTTTATTAATTTATTCACATTTAACACTGCGTTTAGTTTAGGTCAGTTCCATTTGTAGGGGTTAATTTGCATAGCCAATAAACCCACAATAATAAATCATTAACTACATCAGACTCCACACAACTAGATAACAGAGTAATATATAACTTCACAAACCATCGTCTAGCTTTAGAGATTGTTTTGCTGTGTATATTTAGGAAGTGGGCTAAAAAAAAATTTCACATGTTGCTTCAAAGTTGAGTCTTTTCTGCACAAAATCATTCAACCGGATGCATGATTTTGTAGTGTTTCATTTGTCTTCACCAGACTAGAAAGATAGAAGAAATGCTTTATCTCTATGAGCTGAGTTAATGAGCAAGTAGGATCCTTGCACAACTCCTTCTCTGAAGTGCAGTAAAGCACATATTTGTGCAGCATTTAGCAATTCGAGTCTATTTGTTGTTAAGAAGTGAGGGATCACATTAACAGGAGAGAGCTGCTGGGGTGGGGATTATATTTAGACAGGCAACTGGAGCAGCCCTGCATATGTGTCCTTTGTAATAGTGCGATTGACTGCAAATGTGTCCCTGAAAGCATTGTGTGGTCAGTGACAATAAGAATCCTCTCATAAAACTAACGAAGAGAAACTCTCTGTTGATAGTAATAACCATAAGATGACATGTAAGAATAAAGTGTGGATGGATAGTATTTTACTGTAAAGGAAGATCAAGACCACTGCAACTTCACAAGTGACTGGCAGCCTCAAGGGCATCCTAGGAACCATATCATCATATTAATATCTAAAGTCTCAAGGCCAGTGATTGACACTTGACTTCTAGCAAAGATGGAAAGAACATTATATTTACCATTACAATATAAAATCTGATTGTAAATCACAAGTGTACTTTAGAGTGATCTCATGCAATTCCTGCACAATAACAGTCTCCATTCTTCCTTCTCAGAGGCACTTGTGTTTTATATTGAGTTCAAACAAATAAGGCAATTCACAAAATACTGGGCGTAAAATAATTACTTTATTATATCAAACAACAATACCATTGGTTGTATGTACTATACGACATCATCCAAAATAATTTTTCTGATTATCCAAATGGGAATATTTGAATCACTGGGTGAACCAGTTGTGTCTCAGGTTACTCAAACTGCTCTCGTTTCAGGCCCAAAAATTCCAGCGCATTTCCAGCAAGCAATTTATCCTGCAAAATAAGAGTACACACCATATTGAATACTGGATTGGACATACTGTCATTTAAGATTTTAAAACTCATTCATTCATTAGTTTACACAATAAAATTTAAAAAGCTAGTAGAATCTTCACGTCAAAATGTTTGAGGTGGCTTCTAACACTCTACCAAAGACTAATTGTGGCAATACTGAGGTAACTGCATTGTCTAAATGAAGGAGAGGAAAATAGTGTTACCTTTATTGTGTCATCAAATTCATTCATTGACTCAATCAGTGATCCGGGCTGTAGCTCCCCCAGTGGGAAAGGATAATCTGTTCCCAGCATCACTTTATCCTGAAAGAGGAATGCATGCACGTTAACTTAGAAAACTACTGTAGTGTTGAACATGCAGTGAATATGTGCAGATATAAACATCCACAGCATCTCTGCCAAACTGATGAAAGCAGGAATAGTTACTGTCATTATAAGAACCATTCTGAATTTCTCTTCTCAATGTCTGAGGCTTCTCTGACCACCAATTAGACATGGTGTGTGTGTGCTGAATGAATGATGAACAACAAGCTCACTTTTCCAATAACATCAGTGAGTAGCCTCAGGGAGATGGGGTCATGAACTAGAGAGTCTGTGTAGAAAGAACCGAGGTATTTCTTTGGACTGATCTTGTTGTCCACTGCACACAGGTCAGGGCGGACTTTGTGGCCATGTTCAATTCTACCAACGGTGAATGGAAAAGAGCCACCTGCAAGCACAAAAGCAATAAAGGTCAAACAACAACATACAGCGGCTGATTGCATCTTTAATTAAGCGTGAAGTAAGAATATGTTTCTGCTTATATTATTCTGCTGTGGCTTAAATGCACTGCAATTGAAATGTATCAGCGGCATCTGGTCTATACCTCCATGTGCAAAGCAGACTTTCAATTTAGGAAATCTCTCGAAGACGCCTCCAAATATCATCGAGCAAATAGCCATGGTTGTCTCAGACGGCATGCCTTTGAGATGGAAATTACAACAGCGTAATGTTTCTTTTCAAACTGTACTGCCTTGTTATTAAAAGACAGTAAAAGTGGGTTAGTATACTAAGTGGCAAAAGCAAAATCAAAAAGCAAAGTAGAGTATTATTGGTCACCATTGGCTGCAATCACAATGCATCAAATATGATGTGAAAGCTACAAGAGTCAAAGAAACTTTTTAAATTTAAGTTTAAGTTTTTAACACATGGGAAAATACAATGACTTGGTTTTGATGGCTTCATCAATCATTTCAAGAAATAGTGGGTATAATGTTAGTGCTGTGTTTGTGCTGTTGGTTAGGTTTGTTATGCACAGACAATTAAACATGGATCTATTTTAGGTGAGGTAAGTGAAAGTATTTTCACGAGAAAAGTGTATTTTTTTTCTTCTTCTATTGATTAGACCACGGGGTATATTCAATATCTCCTGTTCCTACTCCATCTCCCTCACCCACCAGCCAGGGCAGCCAATACTTAGCCATCCTCCCATCTGTCTGCATGTCCCATGGGTGGACGAATATGGAGCAGCCCAGCTCCTCAGCTGCCTGCACGGAAGACACACTGCAAGATCAGTATTTCTCGATGAATGAGAACTTGACCTCTGAATACAAAGGAAAGTCATGCACTTCAGAATGAAATTAGTGGAAACATGGGTACACTTGCAACTACTATCACCATTATGTTCATATATCGTATAAGTATGTACTGCAATATTCAATATCTCACAGCATAGAAAGGATAGAGTTCAGAGGCGTTGAGGTCCCAGTTGTTGATATGTGAGCCAATCTGCACCCCAGGGAAGCCCAGCTCCTTCACACAGCGCCTCATCTCCAGCACGGCCAAGTCTGGGGCTTGCATGGGCAGAGTGCCCAGGCCCACAAACCTCTTGGGGTGGCTATGCACTGTCTGGGCCAAATTGTCATTTAAAAGGACGCAGAGATCCAGGGTGTCATGAGGTTTTGCCTGTAATCCAAAAATAAGATGAAAATAGGTAAATATATCTGTGAAAATTTAAATGTGAATCGTGTATTCTTCATCTTAGTGTTGATGCTTCTGTGACTGACGAAGAATCAAGACAGTTAAGAAGCTTTGCAGACAAGTATATAAGCCACTGTGGTATTGCTCAAAGAGCCTAAAATTTAATTTGCTCCTTTTTTTTCCAGCAGGAATGGGTAGGTGCAGCTCGCAGTAATTTGGGGCACAGTAAACAACACAGTGTTTCAGGTCGTAAGCACACAGCAGTAAAACATAATAGCCACATTGTTTTTGATCCAAGCTGCTCAGGCTTAGTGTGCACTTACCCAGTAACTGAACATCACAGGAACAGTAGAAAGGGCTTGAACTGTGACACCTGAAGGTCATGAACAGAAACACCCGTTTTAGGCATCAATAAGATGAAACACTGTAATAGGCCTACTTGTCGGCGTCTTTCATGTCTGTGCATATACCATGTTGATCCATGTCCCTTATGCGTGTGTTTGCATCCCAGCAGTTTTCTTGAATCACTCGGAACAGCTTCCCATCCTTCATCATGTCTGCTTCACCCTGAAACACAACATTAACACCAGTCGCATCCCTAATTGATATGACTGCAGTTAAAATGTTCCTTGCCTCTCCATTATGGAGTCTGGGCACCTTGGCAGATTCATTGTTCTCGTTCTTGGTCATTTCAGCCATTAAATTTACAATTTTCATGCTAATGAGATGACGTTTGTAATTTCATAACATTTCAAAATACAACCACATGATGGCAGCAGACAGCTGATTCATACTGTTTCATGGAAAACATATCAGATGTACTCTTATTTACACCTGGTATTAACATTTCAAGATAAAGTGTTTTCTTCATTTGATTCTTAAAGTATATTTAAATGCAGATCTACAAGCAACATCTGGATAGTGTTTTTTTCCCTTGTTAATGGCTATAATTTAAAATCTAATCTTTGGTGCATCTAAACCTGTGTTATGTGACTTTGAGTCCTCATAGATTTTGTTTTAACATTGGCATCAGCACTTAAACAGATGTTCATCAGCAGACACGGCTTATGTTTAAATGCATCAATGTGACATTCAACTATTCGTCCTTTATGTACAGTTTGCTGATGCCAAAAGCTCAACCCATACGCCTGCCGCTAAAAGTCGCACTGGCTACACAGCTGCCAGGCTGCTCTGTGTTCTGCTGTGTTGCGGCGGGTTTGAAGGGAATCTCTCCGCTGATGCAATGGCAGCGTGCTGAGTCCTGCAGCTGCTCACATGGCGAGGACCAGGCTGACAGGTCCACAGGGTGGGGTGCAACCTGCTGTGTCCCCAGCATCGTATGCAGTACAGTTGCATAAGGGCTCCTGTACTCTGTCTGTACATGCATACATGCATACAAAAAACTCACCTTGCAGTGATGGTGAAGCTGGACAAACCCATCATATCCATACCTCTGAAAGACATGCAAAAGAGTGATTAGGCTTAATGATTGACTGTTTTTTAAAGTATCATTTGCTGAAAAACATATTATGCTTTAGATAACATATCTTTTGTATTTAATTTAGATGTAAAATCTCTGTATAAATGTGGGCATAGTTTGGTATCCCCCACGCGTCCTGTGTAGAAAAGCCTCTATTGATTGTGTTATCCCATCTGCGAGGGTTCAATCTTCATCCTAGAGGACTATCCACTTCAACGCCCTGGATAACTCAAAGTGAATGCCATCTGAGGTTGTTGACTCTTTTGCATACAGATGAAGCTGCAAATGATCTACGTGAGCAATACAGCCAGTAAAGCCCCATTTCGTATCCCTACAGATCTGCAGCACTGTGTACTTTGTTGATGCCACAGACAAGCTTCAGCTTTTCAAAATGTGAGGAGGGTTTTACAGCCTTCTTTTAAAAGTGTGAATCTTCAAGTTGCTATTTCAGTGAAAGTCTGCTTTAAATGAAATGTATGCATACCAGTTCAACAGTAGAGTTTATAAGAAGTTAACCCTAATGTTCTGTACTTTAATATGCTCTATATCATATCATGTGATTGGTGTTGACACTACTTTTTATGTAGAACTACCCTTCCCAAATCTTAAAAGAAGTATATTTGGATTTCTGTTAGATTTCTCTGGTGTCTAATTGACACCAAACGTAAGTATATCACTACAGAACTACTGTACATTTCTTTGTCTGCGACAACTTTTTGGCAAACAAATGGAATAGTCTAGTTTGTGTAAAGGGAAAGCTTACCACCTCAATACCTTTCTACACATTGGGTTTTCATACAGCCAGAAGGCAAGAAATAAATATCTCATGGTTAATTTTGCAATTATTATTATCATTATTATTCACATACTGCGGGAACCCAAACAACAAGTGAGAAAAGCCAATGTGAACAGAACACAAGGGTTTAATACCCTTGTTTTACCCTAATTTTTGTGCCACTGCAATAACCAATATAATCCCATTCACCATATAATATGAATAATAACAGGGCCTGAGTGATACAATACTTGTAGACCTTCAGTTGTTATCATGCAGAAGTGAAGCAGAGAAGCTACTTCACAACTCAAAACACAGTAATATATACAAAATATGCCTGTCATATTATATCACTACATACATGTCCTTACTTATGGAAGGAAAGAAAGAAGGAAAGAAAGAAAGAAAGAAAGAAAGAAAGAAAGCTTATGGGAGAGTGACTAACAATCTGCAGACATCTCTCCTGTCCGACACTAAACATGGGAAATCATTAGCTAAGGCCAGGCCTCCATAGTGACACAGACATAGCAGCAGGAACAGATAGGACAGGGTAGTGCAAGGCCAGAGCAACCTATTGATTAAAGTTTAACCATCCATAGAGAACACAGATTTATGGAGTGAGCTGTTAAACTCCCTGCTGACACTCCGATGGGAAAAGTCTGTACATTTTATTTTACTGGTGTTTAATAGCAGTGAATTCAAGGAGAAGTTCTGCCTACAGAACTGATACAACGAAAGATGTGTTTTTTTAAGCCCACTCAACCACACAAAATGAGATCTGGTCTATAGATTGTGTGGATTTACTCACGCTGAGGCTCCAGGCTGTTAAAAAACCCTCTCCCTCCTTAATGAGCTTGTGTCTCTCAGTGCCTACCTGCTTCAGATCGGGCCACTCCTTTGGTAAAATATGATTATGAATATCAATCTTCATCCTTGTGATTACCCTCGGGAAAATGTGGATTTCTGCCGCCCGAGATCTCTTGCAGTGACTGAGCACAAATCCAGCAAATTCACTCCCCGCCCTCAGCCAGAAACCAATGACCGACAGGTGAATGGCTGCTGCTGGGGCACCCTGGTCATTTATTATCTAGTCAATAAAACAAGCAGATAGCAGTCATTAGCCTGTGGCTACTAAACGTTTGATATTCTGAACCATCAAGTGATAGTATAGCCTCAAACTACATTATTCACACCCCCACCCCACTACAACCACCAACACACACACATACATAATAGTTTAAAGCAGCATATCTGTGCAGCTGGCTGCCTGTGTTATGCTGAGTCAGAGGTCTGTGCTTATAGCTTTGTTTATGATGGTGCATGTTGCAAGATGATGCAGTTACCTGGTTTTTGCTCACAGTGATTTGACTATAGGTTGCTGCACAGTTGGAAATCACTGACTTACAGAAAGTAGAGCAAGTAAGTGTCAAGCTGACTGAAGTTTTACAGAAATGTTTCTTCTCTTTTTTTATATTAGTTCATATCCTCACCTGCTCACATCACTGAGTTTCGGCGCCACCTGGTGGCTAATTGTTGTAGTGAACTCATTAAGCGTCGAGACAGAATGCAGGCAGGCTGTTTCATTAAAGAGGACAAGGTGTGAAACTAGTTCCATGGGTTTTAATAACTTGGATCAAAGGAGAATCTGGGATTTGATGACAATTTCACGATAAAGAAAGATGTAAACCAATTATCATTTCTAATGAGATAAATAAGCATTAGACTGGTAATCACGTCACTTTATTATAGGCTGATCCACAGAAACATTTATTTTTCACTTTAAATGTTGCTTGATATATAACTGCTCTCTGAGATCCATCAAAGTTCTGTTTCAAGCATAAATGAAAGTTGATTTGCAGAAAAACTTGAAAATGTTTGCGTGATTCCGTGTAGATGTCACTGATTATCTCATGTAGTGGCCTGTATGGGAATTAGGTGCTGAGTTCAGAGAGGAGGAGAGAAGGAGGAAGGGGAGGAGGAAAAAAAAACTTGCTGGCACCGCCTGCCAGATTCACAGCAGATCTCAGCAATTTATCGCATCGCCGCATCTAACCCTAAACTGTCTCTAACTGGCTCAGTCGGACAGGGCATTTACATTGAGGCTGCAGAGCTGTTCCTATCAGTGTTGAGTTCACACAGAGGGAGCTGGTTCGCTGCTGATGCTGGGGAGATAAATCCTTTATCTCCCATCTTCTCTTATCGCCATCTCCCCCTCCCCTTGCGCAACTGAGTCGACACCGGTGGCATACTGGACGCGCTGGATGGCTGCTGCACTTAGCGAGCCGGCGTGAATCTTTTTTTTTTTCATCATCACCATCATCTTTCTCTGCCTTTGAGCCTGAAAACAAGACAGCAACTGCAACAACCATGACAGACCCGGCGACCCAAGAGTCCTACCCTGTCCCAGACCCGACTATTGTGGATCCCTGCCCGGCCACGGTGCGGAACGGCCAGTGCGCCCCGGATGGCTTCACCAACAACCATCACCAGCAAGCCAAAACCCCCAGCCAGCCTGAGTCGTTCACCACGGGGCAGGAGATGAAAATCACAGACAGTGTGGAGGGAGAAGGTAACTTCATCTATCTGTGTCATGTTTGGATCTGGTTTTTAAAAGTTATGGATGTGCATGTAAGTGGATGTGTGTGTGTTAGGGGGGCCCTTGGGAGATGAGAGGGTTATTTTTACCCATGTGAGGTATTAATAGTCAGCTCTCATTTGAATAATTTATGAAAGTCCTACATCAGCAGGATTCAGATTAGAGTAAAGCAAAAGCTGAATCCAAGCCTTTAAAACATTGTTAAATTGATTTTAGCCCGCCAAGCCACTCATTCATTCATTCATTCAACGCCTCTGGGGACAAAGTTGCCTGTGGGAATTCAATTGCTCCTTAAAACATGCACCCAGAGGACCACAGACTCAGTCTGCTTTAAAGCTGATACCAGTCACATGCAAACCCCTGCGAGTGTGCATTTGCGTGTGCTTAAGCACATACTGTGTGTGTACGTGTCTGCGTGTGATTGTTCTGCTAATTTAATCCCATTCATCATCTAACATGCATAAGACCTGTGAAACAAAACATTCCTCTGTGGATAATATCAGGGCCTCAGTTGTGCAATAAATCCTAAGCCTGCTGCTTAGTTTATATGTAGGTGTTCAGTTGGTTTATTTAATGTCATGTAATGTTGATCTGATTTCAAGGGATAACTGACTTGTTAATTAAACTGTGCAGCTTTCGGTAGCCTAATATGACTGAGCATGTCTTGAGCAATTAATAAAAACTAAAACGGTTATAGTATTTAGTGTTGTAACAGCTATTTTGATTGGCTTATTTCTAAGAGCTGGAATCAATATAGAATCCAACTTGTTTCTACCTAAGAACAGATAAAGAAAAGATCAGAATGAAGGACGATAGAGGAAAGATGCATTTAGCTGATTTTGTCCTCTTCCAACAATCTGTTAAAGATGTTCTTGTTCCTTAGATGCCTTAAAGACACTGGTCAGTTGGCAGAAGACTGAACCCTTAAAGGGCTACTCCAGCGATTTTGGTCATAATCTGACCTAAGAATGAGGTTCGCTTACAGAGATATGAGGCTAAAAGGCTGTATGAGCAGGCATCAAGGAGGAAACTTTATTTTAAAAGTCAAGCAATTTGAATAGACATATAGCAGAAACCGGCACACATCGTGCACACACAATTCAGCTCAATATATTTCTCACATTCACACTCTCCCCGTCTACCTCCCTCCCCTGCTTTTCTCATCTCTCTCCTATTTACATAAATGTCCCTGCCATTGCTGTTAGAAAAAAAAAAAA
>NTHP01000125.1:818433-869534 GCA_003416845.1 Oplegnathus fasciatus | reverse complement strand
TATCTATCTATCTATCTATCTATCTATCTATCTATCTATCTATCTATCTATCTGTCATGCTAAGATATAAAGACATTATTTTATAGTTTTGTCAGATAGCACTACAGTAAGACAGGTAGTAAAGGTCAGGAGCGGGCTTTCAGATTATTGGAAAAGGTAATTAATTTATCTCTCTCAGGTCACACTCCTCCCAGGAGTATTATATTCAGTCATGTGTTTCCTGCCTTTTTCCCGTGTGTGTGTGTGTGTGTGTGTGTAATCAGCGTTTTGTGCTACATGGCGGATGTTAATTATTTTTAGAAAAGAAAGGTGTGACAGAGACAAGTGTCAAGAGAGAGACACACACAAACACACACACTCACACCCACTCACCCACTCACCCACACAAACCTGTGTGTGTGTGTCACAGAGAGATGTACGAGGAGATGTTGAGCACATGCCTTCGGTCTGATCCCCCAGCCGGGGATCATGTGAGCAAAGTGATTTAACCATGCTGTCTCACTTCCCCCTCTGCCACACACGCACACACACACATACACACACACATAGATACATGCTGGTTAGCTAGTTTAGTCTAGTTTGCTTTTCAAAGATTTTTTGAGTAGCTCCTATTGGGCTCTGTATGTGCAATTTTATGAACTGAGTTTTTGAGGTCAGCTATACATAAAAAGATAATCTTGACTAGTACGATCAGTATTTTGATTGTGAACAACCCTGTCTGTCAGTCAGTGAGAGAAGAAGTGTTTGTTTAGAAAATTCCACTCACTTAAGCTTCACTTACTGGTGATCTGACCATTTCTGGACTGGAAATTATGCTAATATAAATAGAAAAATAACTCTGGCTCCTAGCATCTTAAGGCGTTATCAGAGCCTGTCCAGCCAGAGCATGTTTTGCAAATCAGGACAAATGTCAAATACAAACAACATGATTCCTTACTATTGTTTGAAATGATGCACATTTTTTATTTGCACATATTTTGAGCCTGTCACAGCCAATGGATCCAACAAACTACAACCTTAAGTAAAAATGTTACTACAGATATTGAATGACCAGAGTAAATAAGTAAATAAATCTTATGATTGGAAGTGTTTCATTGTAGCTCTAAATGTTGGCTCATGTGGCTCCCCTCACACGTACAGCACACACCACATGTCAAATAAACACATGCACATTTTTCTAAGAATGCTGTTTACACGGACAAACGTGCATTGGGTCTGCATGCTGACACACATGTGCTTGCATGCTCGCACACACACACACACAGTTGCACAGTGTGACTTAATTTGCCAATGAGACAGCAAATTGATCTCGCTCTTGGCCCTGACGGAGGCCTTCCAGATGATTTTTTAGCTCCCTTTAGGCACAAGCCATGTGATTTTTCTTTGATTTCCTATCTTCAAACGTATCAGTTACAGCCAGATGAACTGATTTCACATCAGCTAGTTCATAAAAATCAAGGGGGGGAATGGGTTTGTGCCGTAAGCATGTGCCGCAATTATAAAAAGGGTCTTTGTGATGTTTTCCCCTTCATGTCAACAAAATCTACATGTTTGTTTTAATGAATTCAATATGAGCATTACACTGAATGTAATAAATTATGGATGCAAGACTACGAAATATTGTCGTAAAGCTATAAGAGGCAGTGTTCTGCAGATTTCTAAACTAATCACATTCGAACTGGCTGTCTTTGCCTCCCATAGTGACACACAGATGCACAGGAGCTGTACATTTTGGTATCAGAAAAGTACATTGTTTACAGATGCATCATAACAGCTTCATAAGTGGCCCCAGGCACTTACCTTTTTACCTTTATTTATGCATTTGGATGCAAAGTAGTTTCTGATGGTTATAGATACAAATTGCCTGAACTAAACTAAAGTCAGATGAAGTAGTGCGTTGCTTGGAGTGCAGGGGTCTGGCTGTACATCAAAACAGTTGCTCACGGGTGGGAAGCCGGTGAGGGATTGTATCCTAGTGGCAACATCAACTCCCTCTGGATGCTCTGTCTGCTCTGTCTGCTTCTGTCTACACCCACACTAGACAAACAGTGGGAGTTAACAACAACAAGCGCTGCATGAAGGTTGAACTGGCCATGCCAGATTGTGAGAAAAAAGGCGAGAAATGCAACTTTTAAAAAAGAAATTGAAACAAATGAAGGTGACAGACTTAGTACGGTTATATCATTGTTATAAGGGCCTTTTTTGTCACACAGGATACAAGATTGTGTTTTTGAGGGTACAAAATGAACTTGACAAAGGGTAAGGATACTGTGAAAAAACAAGCATCTCATTGAAATTCAGGGGGGTTTTCAAACTTAAAGGGGAACTCCACTGATTTCACACATCAAGGTCAGTTCTCAAGTCATGAGGAGTACTGCTCAGTACAGTTGTATAATGTCTTCTGTGGCCCTTACATCATCTCAGCTTGGGCTTCGAATTCCAAACAGAAAACCTGCATAACAAACCGGGCGTGTGGAGTTTGAGAGTTTGGGATTTGGGCATTTACCAGACAGGAAGGGCCCAACAAAAAGATGCTATTTGATGCATTATGGGAAACATAGAATGTAGCACTTTCGGAGCTTGACCCATACCAGTGGCAGGATATCGCGGCCTCTGCTGCATTGATTTCAACCATTCTTTTAAAATCTGTCTTTTGTGGGTTCCCCAAATTTATGGAAGTGCAATACTAAAAGACTTTAAACCTCCATAAACGTTTAAAATCGTTTGATTTGATACCACTGAAAATGGGTTCAGTCATCAGCTGTGTTCTGTTTGCAGCAGTTTAAAAGGCTTTTTATGATAAAGAACAATCATGTGAGTTGTTTCTGGAATGATTCCCTCTCTGTGACGCATACACACACGACAATGACGACAACACACACACAAAGACACACACAGACATCTTCACGGCCCACAGTTATGTTGGAGCCTGTAAGTCACATCATATTCTGTGTCAGGCGGTTGATCACAAAGTGAACTCGTGTCAAATGTACAGCAACAGATGACTTTGAATCGAGTGTCATTACTTAGGCTAATACTGATCGAGGTTCAAGTTACAAAATTCAAGGTTCAAGAGCGTTTGGACGATTTGTACGAGTGTGGGCAGATCTATGGTCAGTGTTTCCAGGTTTCCTGCAGGTCAAGCGATGTGACACCATGACAAATAGTTACAATTAAATAACAAAAATGACCCAGTTTTGTGGGTTTTCGCATACAAGACAGAGAGTGAGGGTTTGTGCAATATTTAAAGACATTTACTTTGTAAATACTTTGTGGAAGCATTTTCAAATGTTTGCGCACAATCTTGTATAAAGTGCGACTTGAGCACAACTCTCCCACTGGCAATGACACCTTATCAGTGTTGAAGCTTTCTTCATCTGTGCCAGTGAGAGAAAATACTCCCCAAATACCTCCAAAAGACAAATTGTTTTCCTCGATAGAAATTCAAACACAAATAAAGGCACATAAAGTCCTCTTTATATATGAAAGCCTTACTAAAATAGAACCTGACAAAGAAAGACAAGGACCTAGAAATTCTATCCTTTGCCCTTTGAGTGTAGCTCTACTCTTAAATGAAAATATTCAAGTAACCTCCAAATAATGATTACTGAATTGTGTTAAACACATTTGGTTCATGAGATTCAAAGGTTAAAAGAGCCTTTTCCCCCCTTTATTAGTTCTCATCATTCGCCTGTTTTTGTTGCCAAACTTGCAGTCTGAAAAGGAAACACCTCTGTGTCTCAGGACTGACTATATGACTGACTAAAGTCCCTGAGACACATTTCAGGATAGAATGACAACTGATAGCATTAAAAGCTCGTTTGGATGTAAAAGTTCAGGCTTCTAAATATTGCATGAATCTGCAGAGCCAGCCTCACGCTTCATCACAATGGAACAGCTTCAGGCGGTTCAGAATCTGGACTGTTTTGTCTGTGACTCCAGGCAAAGACTTCCCACACAGGAACAGGGCTGTGGGCCATTAGGAAATGTACGAGGATGGTTATACTGAGTATTAACTCCAGCTCTGTGTAGTCTGTTACAAGGGAGCTGTGCCTTAAAAATGAAGATTTTTCTGGTTCTCACAATCAATTGTAACAAAACATTGATTTTGCTTGTTTGGTTGTTTGATTTTCTGAATAGGTTCATTCCTAATTGCTTTGTATTAGCTTGAGGGACTACTTTACACAGTTCATGTACTCTCTAACTCTGACTGCTCAGCATGGTGGAGTGATACGGGTGTACTGTGGCTGCTGTTTGAATTCTGTTTAAGTCTGTGAAGGTCAGTAAATAAAGTTATACTTGACAAGCTGTCCCTGAGCTATACTTCACTCATCACCCGTAATCTGCAGTATAACAAGGGTCCCCAGGCATTACACAACGTTTGCGTCCCTCAGTGTAAATCCCCCATGGTGTGGAGCTCTCTTAGAAGGTGTGGAGGATTATCTAACAGGAAGGATGCATGGAGAGCGGAAGATACAGCTCCATTAATGTTCAATGCAGCAATAGATACTCATTGATAGGTATATTGGGCCTCTTGTAGTGGACTGATTATAACTGGTACTACGATAAAACATTTCTCCGAACATCAGTTCATGGAGCATTTATCTAGCAGAGCCTGACCTCTGACCTCCCTTTGGATTGGGGACATTTGAGAGAGTTTCCGTAAAATGTTAAATCGACTGGAGGACTGGGACAAGTTGCTGGTTCCAACAGTGCGTTTCCCCATTGGAAATGACTTTTAACCATAACCTACTGTAAATGTTATGAAATGCAAAAACATGGTAGTCTCATGGATAATTTCTGGATGCCATGTTTTGGCCATTGTAATGTGTTTTGTAGGTCAGTTTTGTATGTTATATGTTGTTTCAAATGACAGTATACAGTATACAATTAGCCTCATTGGCTTGTCTTGCATGTTGAAAGCGCTGTCAGTATAGTCATGACCAAAACAATACACTGTTGTTATGGAAGTGATCCAAAATCCTGAGTTTAATTACTGATTCAAAATGCTGAATTTAAACAACTTTGAATTTATATATGGGCAACATGTACAATTTAGCTCAGCATTTCTTACAGCAATGCTCTGTGGGACTCCTAGATGAGTACACAAGCTTTTTTTTCAATGAACCAAGTACTGATTATTCAAGAGAGTCTTAATCCTGTCTAAGTGTTTGAAAAGGTCAAATGACCACATTTGGCTCCCTGACATGATCTCACGATAAAATATGACATAAAATGAACTTCACAAAATGCAGATAAGAAGAAAGAAGGAATTGTCCTTGTAACAGAGTTATGTGTCTCACTGCAGGTCTCCTGGAGAGCAGCATGCGCCTGAAGCCCCATGAGGCTCAGAGCTACAGGAAGAAGGCACTCTGGGTCTCCTGGGTCTCCATCGTGGTCACACTCATACTGGCTGTGGCAGCTTTCAGTAAGCATTTCAAATACTCATTCATACGCATGCAACATGTACTAAAGTTCTATGCTGTAACTTTTGTTAACAGTGTATGTGCTATAGTGACAAGACTGACTGTGGCAGTTTATTTCTCACTTCCCTGTTGACTCAGAGGAAATGTTGTCATCTAAACGTCTGCTTTAGTAATGGTACAAACATGTATTAAGTTTTACAAACCTCTCTCTTACAATCAGTTCCACAAATGTAAAAAACAGTTACTATAGTATGTATTCATGTTATCTGTATATTTGAGATCCCTAAAGCTACTTTTGATTTAACACTAACTAACCAACCATAACTTCAAATGAAACATACATTTTCAGCTTATGTATCTGCAGGACAAAAGCAGATATTTGTTAGATTGAAGGTTTTAGCACAATATTTGTTACTTCGAAATGCTAATAAACTGCCAGGGAACCATCCAGGATGTAAATAACAAATGAGTATGTAACTGGCACACGAAAAAGCACAGATGAAAAAACACTGAGCTGAATGACCCCACAGCCAACAGTGCATTAAGGACACATTTTCAATGGATTCTTTCAGTGTGTCCAATGAGCCTCATTGTGTGTGAAAAGAAGCTTGTTTATTCAGTTATAAAAGTAAAGAAAAGTGAATGTCAGCCGCGCACACGTAATGTGTCACTCATTTTAAATCAGTGTATAATAAACAGATCACACATTGTTTGAGCAGCGTGACGACAAAGAGCATGTGCCTTTTACCCACATTGACGTGATGAAGGTCAGCTGTCGAGAAAAGCAAATGAATGAATTTCGGCAATTAGCTTTTATAAAGCTGAGAAGCTGAGACCTTTTGGCAAATCAGCAGTGTTGTTGTTCCCTGGTGGCACAAGACTTCACTGTCATACTTTTTATTCAGAAACGCTTTACATAGTGTAATACAAAGAAGCACTGTTGGTTCAGTTGTGTTATATCAGTTGTGTTTGATGGCGCAGTTCAAAACAATTTTAGCAATATATAGCATTTAGCTACAAGTGAAACAGTGCAGGAGCATGGAAGACACATTTCCAAAAAGTGGCAGAGATGCAGTGAAATTGTGTTGTTTACTTTCAGGTAGAGGATTTAATCACATGTGAGCAATAACAAACTGCAGACCAGCAGTAAACCTCACAATGTGCTGCCTCAGGCTTGTCCTTTTAGTCACCATCATGTAGTTTGAGCTAATTCGTCCAACTCCTAGTTACTTGACTGATGATCCAACAGCCGGGTTTATGAACTACTAGTGTTCCCGCTCTAAAATTAGTGAGCAATTTCATACTTTCAAGGCTCCCTGTCATTTATGCGGCAATAAGAGTGTTTCCCTGAAGGTAGACATAACATATTAGTTTGTGAGGATTCACGCGAAGAGGGTAAAGATATGAGAGTACACACTCTGCTTTCACAAGGGTGCAGCTGAAAGTTGGAGACATACACTTCATCGGCCACCATTTCATAACCACATGTAATTAACATGATTAGATGTCTGTATACTGTTACTAACTACTATTACTATACTAACACAAGGACGTAGTGTAGTCTGAGAATATCTAAAATAAATTTGTCAATATCACAAGTCTTAAGGTAAGAGAAGAGTGCAGAATAGCAATTTCCCATTTTTTATTTAGCTTCAACCTCCGAGTTTTTATCAAAGAGGTATTGTTTCTTAGCTGGAAGTGTTTTATATACAATCTGATGTCCACGATGTCTTTTACTGCTCTGATGTCCCTTTACTATGTGACAAACATACATTTGTTGTACTTGACAACTGAATCTCAAAACCTGAGAACAAAATGATTTGTTTTTCTTTTGGAGTCTGCCTGGTGATGCATTTTTTGGAGGTTTTTCAAACTACATGAACTGTACCTCAGTGATCCCTCTGATGTTGTGAAAGGATGCAGCAACAGTTTCAACAGTGTCTTGTGATACAGAGGATGTCTATCGTGCACTGTGCTGTTGTGAGTGCAGCTCTGGATGTTGCTTTGTCATCCTGGCTAAGCATCAGCTTCAAGTCACGATGTGACCCAGTCTATTCAAACCTTTTGTCTTGTCCGTGATGTGCTGACTAGGCACAAACCTGCTTTTTTAAACATTGCAGCTGCATGGATTCACACTTAGAAACCACCAAAGAAAGGGACTTTAAGGAAACGTGAGGGAGGTATATATGTTTATAAAAGTTGTTGTACACATATAACGTAACAATAGGTCAAAAGCCCCCTTTTCTAATATAATACAAAACAAAAAAAAGTTTAATTTGAAGAAATATTCATAAACTATAATGGATGGCATAGAGTATGCCAGTAATCACTAGAAAAAATAATTAACCGTCAAGCAAACAGATTTTTAATTAGCCAAAAGGTCCAAACATGTCACCCTTAGTAGTTTGTTCAGTCGGCCAGACAGGATTCAGCATTTAAATATGAAATGTTTGCTTTAGTTAAAGCTGCTCTAATAAATGTTTGTATATTAACAGTGGATCACATGGCTACTTGTATGTGATATTTGTCGAATGTAGGGACAAATCCACAGAGAATTATCACCCGACTGTACCTACCAAGATTTATAACGTCTTCTAGCTCATTGTTTTGGTTTTGCTGAATGCAACTTTACTCTTTTGGTTTCCATGGCCCCCAAGTGGTAAAAATAACATTAGTTTGAGCAAGATGAGAAATAGTTATGATGATGATGATGATCGATGGATACGTTTATGGGAGAAATATCAAAAGTGTTTTAGGTTCTTGCAAGTTCTTCATATGAACACTGCCATGAATTAATACAGCTCCAAAGGGAAGGATAACCTTTAGTTTGTGAATGGCATTCCTGTTGCTGATTCATATTTTTCATTCTCTTCAAGAGAAACCAGTGCAGGGAGGCATGGAGACTCCACAAAAAAGAAAAATGGAGAATGTTTTTTCTGTGTTCCACAGAGACAAAGAGTAGAACAACATAGAAACTTAAACAGAAGATGACCCACAAAAATATGAACCACTGAAACAGAGGGAGGCAGCATGGCTACTGGGAGACAAAAAGGAAAGAACAAGCGAGCGGAGGGACGACGGTGCAGGGAAGTGTAGACGGGCTCCCTTCCGCCAGTCATAACTGCAGCCTCTAGAGGCCGGGTCGGTGGCACTGGGTTAGGACATTAATAAATGAATGCAACGCTTCGCTCTTCTGCCACCACACAGCATGGAGAGGGGTAAAAAAGAAAGAAAAGCGGGGAGGCTGTGCGCTGAAGGGGAGACAACATGGTGAAAGAGGGACCAGAGAGAGCGAGAGACAGATGGATAAGGAGGTGTGGAGTGAAGCTCGGAAAGGTGCGATGGTACCAGGGGACGAGGCAGGATGAGTCCTGGCAGGCAGCGTTGGGGATTTAGTGGTTGTGATGGCTCAACTTTAAAGAACACCAGCGTGCCGTTTCCTCCTGCCTGTGCCCTAGTTTCTCTTTCCCTCTCACTCTCACTCTCGCCATCCTCCGTCTTTTATCTTTTTACGTGCTGTCAGCTCATTTCCTTACCCTCTACTTTCTTTACATCCTCTTTATGTGCTTCCTCACCATATCTCTCCGTCTTCTTTATTTTTTCTCTATTAGTAGAACTACATCCGATATATTCTATGTGGGCAAAGTCAAAAGATGGTTTGATTCTATCAAGCCGTCCAGTGTGTAGGGGAGTGTCTTATACATAGTTTTTACGAGTTTTTCTCTGGTGGCCATGTTTTAATGAAGCAAGGTAAAAGTCAAAGTCCTCTTTATCTACCCCTATATCTTTCATCCTGTTTCCGCCAACCTTTCTAGTTTTTGCTCTTTCTCTTTTTCCCCCTCTTCTCCTCTGTCTCCCTTTTTTCTCTCTCTAAGGAAAACTGCAAAGATCCTCTGCCCTTCTGTGATCTTTAGCAGTATTTTAACATTTACAAGGGATGAGGGTTCAAGGCCGAGCCTTTTCTGCTCTACCTTCAATTGTATTGACTCTTGAATGTCTCGGTCATAAATGGCCGCTCTGTGTTACCTCACAGCCTTACTTGGGAAGCTGCCTTTTGTGCTCTCTTGGCTTCACCTATGAAAGTGGTACATAGGTAGTCTTTGAGGCTTTATCAGACATATCAGGCTCAGAGAGTGAGCAGAGACCACACTTCAAGAGACAAACACAGGAAACCACAAGATGACATCACATTTCCTTGATGTATCGGTCAGTAAGGCATGTAAGCACGTACAGATGTGAATCTTGACAATACGTTTCCAAGCTGATGGAATCAACGGAGAGCTTTATTCCAAAATAGAGTATTCATAAGTTGAGGAAAATATAAAAAGACAACTATTTCCTTTGATTCTCTCGGTAAATGAAAGAAAACATCCCAAGTCGAAATATTGCAGCAGACACTATCACCCTCCCACATACGTTTATTGCTGTTGTTTTATGTAAATAAGGGTCTGAGACAACAAACGTTAGTCCCGAGACAATATTTTATGCAGTTGTACTTGCATTGCATTTTAGTATACTGCATTCATGCCAGCATTATATTGTGTAATTTCTTTTTAGGGATTAAACGGTATTGACAGTTTTAAAAAAAATATTTCCCACACTTTTTTCTTCCCCTTTCTGTTAAAAATCCTGGTGAAATCTGAAATATAAGCGTTATTACACAACAAGTTATCCTAATATACCAGGATAATGGAAAATGTGGTAGTGAAAAAGGACGTCACAACGTACAGCAGATTTGCATGCCCTCCTTTGATACGTTTTTTTCTCATATTGTATTTACATATTTCTACCACAGCCACTTAACAAACAAAGATAAGACTGTGGTCAAATCATCCTCCATTCGGTTAAAGATGCCCTGTGGAGTTTTCTCGTAAACAAAATTTCTGTTTACATTCAGTGTTTTTCACCCCAACGCATTGTGTGTGTCCTTGTGGCCTAATAAACGTTTAAGATGCATTTCCTTCCTCAAAAAACATTTACAAAACAGACTTTTGTTTACATTTTGAAATCTTTATTGTTTACATCAATGTTTACTTGCTAGCTGTCTTCTTCTTCTCTGCCTTTGTTGGCACACCTGTAGGTACCGCCACCTGTACGTCCGCGGAATAGTGTGACACCATTGTGTATGTAGGAATGTGTAGCATGTCACCCCCCTGCTCATGCATGTACATGTGCGTGCGCGTACATGAGAACAAGCAAAACGGGGGCACACTCATAAAAACAGCGCTACTAGTGGTCAGTTTGTGTGTTTGTGGGTTTGAGTTAACTGTGAATTTTTCATTTATTTATTTATTCATTTCCTCTTTCCTCTCACTTTTCTTTTGTCCTTTTATGTTTTGTAAATCAATATCCTCTGTTATTGCCTTTGTATTTGTTAGTATGTCCATATTGTCTACACGTGTATGCACTAATTGGTGAATAGAGGGAAAAAAACAAAACAAAACATAAAAACTGTTAATTGTTAACATAGCATGAAGCATTGGTCACATTACCAGATTAACAAACCTTGCATATGGATAGAAAGCTGGTTAAACTGTTGACTGGAATTATGATGTATGATTATAACAGATGCCTTCAAGCCAATCGGAAATTAGGGTTTTTTTGTGGTCACTGGCCAGGGTATAAAATACCAATGACGCAAAGCAAATGTCTTATCGAACTTAAGCCACAACTTTGGCTTCTTCAGTGGAAAACAGAAGCTCACATAAATGAAATGGAAGAAATACATATTTCTTTCAATTTACATTTTATTTCACTGGAGTCTCTTTGCAGTGGATCACTTGTACTTTACCTCTGGGTATAAAAGTGAAAGTGAACAGATATTGTTTCATTATCAGGGGGAATTTCTGAATTGTGTTCATGTGATGTATTTGTATTGTGCTTTCTAAGCAGCCACAGGAAAAGCTGTTCCATATTCAGAGTGGGGGACGGACTGCAACAAGGATGATTTTCAGATTGCCTTACAGGCCTTCTTGGAGCAGGCTATAGGAGCTGGCCTTTCGACTAATAGGATGCCACACGATCAATCAGTGGCACTGCCAACAACCTTTTAATGTTGGGGCAAGGAAATGGGAAGCTTGTGCTAGGAGGGAGTGGCAAAGATTGAGGAAAAGAAGGAACAAGAAGTACAGTGAGGGCAGTATGGAAACTAGGGGAACATAAAGGAGGAAGAAAGTAATAAAAATACTGACTGTGTGATAGAAGAAGAGAGAAAGTTAGAGTGGGCCAGGAGAAGATGGCGATACAGCAGAAAGAAGGAAATAAGGCTAGTGTTAGATGGAAGACAAGTTATGAAGCACTGTGGAGCAAAAGACACAGTAGGACAAAAGAAAAAAAGAAAGGAGAACTTGTTTGGCTACGACTTCAATGCACAGCTTCCCTCTTAATACTCTTTTTCTATTTTTCTCTTTTTCTCCGTGTTTCTTGTTTGCTCTGTCGTTCTTTCTGTCTCTGCAGTAGAGCTGTAATTACTGTGATTTAACCCAGATACATAAAGTAAAAGCCCAACGTAGTTATAAATAAACCATCACTTTATGGATGTCTATCTGTGCCGTGACTTTGTAGCTGCAGATGGGAGGAGCTGAGCCGGAGAGTGCATAAAAAGTTAGCTCAACTTTCACGCAAAAAACGCATGTCTGACACGTAGTAAGAAGGGCACAATTAAAGCCTTGTTTGACTCGTAGACTTACCAGACTGCTATGACAGTTTAAACTCTGGTCTCCATTCACAAAATACCAGATATAATGAAAATATTTTAGCCAAACAAAGCAGTAGACTTTCAGATCATTAAACGTGGTTATTTGAGTGTTTACAGTGGAGACATAATCTATATTTATATATTCTAAAATCACACAGCTTACACTCTGTGTTTAAGGGGAGCAAGTACCTTGTTGAGGATTTTTTCAGTAATGTAGAGCCTTGATGGTATTTACGCTTGTGCTTAGAGAGTCTTGACCAGTTATGATTGTTCTCATACGAGGACACACTTGTGTTTACAATAAGTTTTTATTTTGCCCTTAGAAAGTTCGCCTGGCTACATTCTAGCCAACAAATCCCATGACAAGACCAACACCAACTATAAGTTGATCCCTTTAACAAATATTATCTGTGTATCTGAAGTCTGATTATTCCCTCAATGAGCCACACCATTTCATTGAATGACATGTCCCTTCACCATGAACAATGTGGTTTATTTTGAGTCAATCCCACATACAGGGTTGAATTGATATGTGGTGCCATATACTCACCAGCGCAGCAAATGTGTATCAATCAGTTGGTGAAAACAGTCCCCAAGAAATGCACTATTTACTCCTTTAGGAGTAATGTTAGCTAAAAAGCACAGTACTCAGCTGTTCTAGGAAATTAAAAATCCAACTATATATGTGTGCTCCATTTTAAAGATGAATGTCTTCAGAATGGACAAATGAGCTTGACGCTACGGGGAATACTGAGGTACCATATAATGCATTGTTGGTCTTTTCATGGGATTTACTGACAAGAAAAAAATATAGAATAACACCAGCCTTATCCTTTAAATAAAATGTGACTTGAAGTGTTTTCAGACTGACGTGAATGAGACAGATTGCTGCTCACACCATGAATAATGATAAGACCATGCTAGGCAAGAATGAAGATGTTCTTAACGAAGACAGAAGATGTCTGTAACCATGACAGGTCACGGGATAATAATTCTTTATGTCGTGCTTTTCTACACTGTGATAAAGCGCTGTAATATTATCAGGATTCATTTGTGGTCATTAGAGATGCATTTGCTGACTCCTGCTGCTTTCACTATCTCATTTGCAGATCTGAAAGAATAACACAGCCAAGGCAAAAACAAATGATGAATCACAGAAGGCAGAGTGTACACAATAGAGATGTTTGCATTCAGCTGTACCGCGGTGTCTGCAGGCCATTCATCATATCTGGGCAGTCGCTGCAGAAACACAGTCGTACCAATATCCGCCCCCCCTCTCTTGCTCCAATTCTACCTCTCTCTGCGCTTTAGTCCCCCAATCCCTCGCTCCCACCCACTTTCCCTCCTTTCTTCCTCTCCGCCCAAACCTCCTCCTTCTTCAGCTTCCACTCTCCATCTTCTATATCCTTCCCACTCTCCCTCCACCTTGCTTGTGCAACCAACCCCACCCTCGCCCCCGCCTACTGTCTGTTTCGGGGTAGAAAACACAATCATTTATTCATTTGTTTTCCCTTCCCTTCCAGTGCAGTCTATTTTTACTGGTAAATACCACGTTGCCAGCAGGGAAGAAGTACTTGGCTATATAGTGTCAGACTTAGAAATCAAAATTTACTCCCCGTTGTTTACCTGCAATTGTTTTTACTGTGGGTTTTTTGCCTTTTTTTGTTTATGTGGCTGTCCAGATGTGTACCCTTTTTTGTGATTACCGGCTGATAATCAGATGAGACTTAATCTCCTGGTCTAAACCGTCATTATGTTTTTGCTGCGAACAGCAGCCTTTACATGTCACTCTGTTGGTCATTTCCAACAAATGTCAGAAATATTACTGCACGTGTGCCATTGTGGGACAAGTCTCTAAGGACCGTGTGATCCTCACTGCTGTCACTTTGAGGTCAACTTGGCTGCTAAAGCATGCCTTGTCTGTTAAGCTGTCCCAGCTTTCAATCCCAAGTGAATTACTGTAGCATTTTTTCATTTTTTCATACATGAAGTACATACAGAATTGTTCAACCTGCTATTGCAACACAAATGTACATATAGGTGAACATAAGATACAGCAAAGGCACTCCTATGAAATTACCAGCCATTTTTGGAATCATTAATACTTGTATTCACCAGACTGAGTGCTAAGACATGTGTGGGCATGCAAGTGGTGTATGTGTGTAAATGTCTGGGTGTGTGTGAGACAGAAAGACTGATTGAGTAAGCCTGTTTTTGTATGCATATGTGTTGGCAAATAACAAGCAGAGCGCAGAGTTTCCCCTTCAAACAACGTCTTCTCCAAAATGATGTGCTTGTTTACTTCAGTATTCTAGATCCATTTACATTCCTGAGGTACAGAACTGTGCAAGAGTATACCAGTGGCATACATCTGCCAAATTTCAACATATGCCACTTTAACTTTCAATAGGACTATGTTGTTTCTTGCCTTTCTCTTCTCTAGCATAAGGAGTGTTTTCATGACTCTTTTCCTGACACCATTTGTCCAGTCATTACTATTTATTCAGTGTTTGCTGGAGCTGCCTATTTCTTAACCGTGATAACAGGTTTTAGAAGAATTGGCCAAACTCACAATGGATGGCAACCTCTGAAGATGAGTCACCAAATGAATGTAGAAAATTTGCCATTTGAACTGCTTAAGTTTCACTAGGAAAGGTCCCACAAGGTGAATTTTATATATCTGCAGCCATTTCAACACTGTACTTTCCCTCAATTACTGACTTTAAGTCCAGATGCAAAATGACATGAGCTTCCCCTCCACTTATCTGCCAGCTGCCGAAAGAGAAACCCCTTATTACTTTAAAAGATGTCTATTCAAACTTGATTGCTACAATTAGATGACTTAAGAATTTGCAGTGGATAATTTGCCCTGAATCCCTATTTCCTAAACATGAATTACAGACATACAATTAATAAAGCAGATCAAATCACAGATATTCCTCTCACAGATTACTCTCACAATTGCATTCAAATGCTCCACATACTTTCTCAGTGCTTAGTGACGACCCCTGTCATTCCAAATGATTCTTCGAGGGCCTACACTTAAACAATAGCAGACAATGTAGAATAGTAACAAGCAGAATGGGGACATAGACTGGCTGTTGACTGGTATGTTCATTTTTAGTGGTTAAACGTGTCATTCTTTGTCTTATGCAAGTATTGTGTGGTGAAGAGGATAATGCTGTCTTTTACAATCCATGATTTGACGGCATGTGCTGAGACTGTATTTGCCATTTACTAGCAATTATATAATGAATGGCAATTGGTCTGTGTAAGATTTACTGGCTTCAGCAGCACGTAGCATCACTATATAGTATCTTACTGTTGACAGAATGGGGACAAGGATACTTTGACTTCTCATGGATAGAGTGGGGTTACTGAGGTGTTGGCTGCTCTGCACAGCTACCATGATCCCTACTCTCAGTGACCTGAGGATAGCTACATCCTGGAGATTCTACAATTTAAAAACTGTGGTGATTGTATCTATGTTATGAAAAATGGGTACGGGTACTTTCACACATAAACTTTTTTGGTGTTCAAAAGTTAGACTATACAATCAAATCCATCCTCTGATTTTGGGAACAGTCAGGGAAGTGATGTATATAAGCAATCTACGTAATTATTGAAGATTATTAGCGGGGATTTTCCCTCATCTATCTGTCCATCATCATGTATAACATGAGGTTTAGTTGCAATCTCCACTAATAATGCTCATAATCAGTTATTTCTACCATTCTGTCCATTTTACATGTTTACTGTTAAGTCTTCTCGGTTCATATGTAATAGGTTGTGGTGAAAATGGATTTAAAATAAGAAGTAACAATGTATCTTTTTTTTTTGTCTTGGTATGGACCAACTGAACCGAACTCTAAGTGTGAAAGCAACGTTATGCAACTATGTAACCATGTGTTTGTTCCAGTCCTCATTGTTACTTTCTAAAATTACAGATAAATCCACTGCACCACAGTTGCTCTAATATGCTAACTAGAAATCCACTCACCATTACTTATACGTGTCTCTGCAACCAATTTGTTTAGCTGCTGGACAAAGGATGACAGGCTATTAAATATTTTATTTTTTCATTCTTGATTAATTCTAAAAGTTTTTTTGTGAAAACTTTACTACAGTACAGT
The DNA here is from genome assembly GCA_003416845.1 of Oplegnathus fasciatus. NCBI lineage: Eukaryota > Metazoa > Chordata > Actinopteri > Centrarchiformes > Oplegnathidae > Oplegnathus > Oplegnathus fasciatus. The sequence continues at coordinate 853,278 of NTHP01000125.1, read as the reverse complement.
TGCAACAAACTGTTAGATGTTAATGCATTAAGCCATTAGAGTCAGTTGTAAGATGTAGCGTGGCTGTAATATAAACTACCATCATACTGTGCAGTGATACCGCATTATAACTACATGGTTTTCTGCAGAAGGACCACACTGTCACAATAAACAGATCCCCTGCTATTCACACTCTCTGAAGCTCCTCTGAGCGCAGCAGTGAGGTTGTCTTCAGCTTTCTCAGTTTCTCACACCAGATGCTTCAGTCACATCTCCTCTCCTCCCTCCTCCTCTTCAGCACTAAGACGACGCAGACAAATCACGCACGCAGGCACTCACACACACGCATGCACATATAGATGTGCCATCCTCACATGGCAGCGAATGACGTAGGAGGAAGATATGAATACATTTCTTAAAGCAGTATAATCAGAAGTATTGCAAACATTTGGATGGAGTGCGAGTAGTTTCCTGAATTGAAAAGCTAACAACAACCTTTCACATCCAGAAATTATCTTGCTACTGACTCCCCTTTCATGGATTTGATTAATTCAAAACAGCCTAATGTTAATCATTAGTGACTAAAGTGTCCGCTGGGTGTTTGCTTTGGTGTGTGTGAATGAATCTGTGTGTATAACACTGGGTGTGTGTGTCTAAGTGTTTGCACTCTTGTTCTGTAGGTCTAGTTATGAAATCTTTATAAGGCAGAGGATAATGTCAGAGCTATAAATCACAGTCTTAATGTTGCCCCCGAACACCCATTTTTCTTCTTGTCTATTTGGCTCATTCCTCTGCATCCATCAGTGGATCATGGTCAGGCCTGGAGCAGTAATTAGGTAGATTTGTGTTTTTTATTTAAGTTTTTCTTGTTGTTATTGTTATGCACTTCCTGTGCAACGTGGCATGCATACATTTAAATGGGCTGAACAGGGGGAGATAGAAAATCTCAAACTTTGTGAGATTTATCAGTGAGTTGACCATTTAAATGCATGTTGCATGGCTCAATCTAGTTCAAAACTACTGTAGTTTTAAGGCTGTGTATCGTTTCCATACTTATGCAGATACAATCTAAGTTTTGTTACAGATACCAAAACAATAATTTCCTTGATACCTTACTTTGATTAAAACCTTGTTTTTTCATTTAACAAAGGAACCCAAACCTATCAAATTCCTATTGTTGTCTAAACACAAGTAGCTGCCCCAGACCTTTGCCTAAATGAAATGTAATATAATAATCTATAATTGTCGCAGTTATGATTTAAATAGTAAATATGTGACTACAAATCTGAACAGACATTCAGTGCCTGCTTTTGAGTTATGTGCTACAAACACATTTCAGTTAGTACCAAAAAGTATGATACACAGCCCTACAGAAGCTTCCAAAGATATGATACGTTTCTGTGTGTGAATTCTTTGCAAATAAAATACACAAGAGATTTGATGTGACGTTGCATGTAATCTTTGATTTGCTGGAAGTATTATCAAAGAGTTAGCATATTAGCATGTGTATATGAAGACAAACATTTTCTTCCAGGTTTAGGAGTGTTTGAGTTAGGCTGATCATGGGGAATTAAATATCTCTATGAGTATTCTTGTGTAAATAAGAATGATCACCCGCACCACCACAACAGGCACTTCTTAAAGAGGTTAAGTGATCGAGCCCTCTGTCAATTCCAAGCAAGGAACAGAAGAGTTTCTCTTTAAAGCAGAAATGACTCAGTTTGCACTAATGCTCATTCTGCGGTTACGTCTTTAAATGGTGTGGGAATGACGTTGGGTTGCGTCTGTCTAAGTATAAAGCCTTTGAACAAGTGCGTGTGTGCGTGTGTGTTTGCATACACCTGTGCTGTGCTATAAACCCTTGATGTTCAGGGGATACCATGTGGTCATGCACGGTTTGTTACGCAGCTTCAATCATCAGATCTTGTGATTAAACTAAATAAATTATGAATGCTGAAAGACACACATAGAAACACATACGCAGGTTTGCAACACACTGCTAGCTAATGTAGCTAACAGTATGAATGTACACTAAGGATTTGCTCTCTCTGATTCAAGACCTGCTTTTTAAAGCGTGAATTTGTTTGCGCTAGCCCCGCTGAAATATTGCATCTAGCTTTGTTACTCATATAAATTCAGTGATACTGAAGAGAAATTAAACTAAAAACACTCATTTTGTAATGTTTACATTGGGATTCAGGCTTTGCCAGTGTTGTGAAGGCAGTTCTGTCCATCTCAGCACCGCTGCTCAGCCTTGTACTCATGCTGAATGGGTTTCTGTTTAGGTTTCACACTACATTAACTGTCTGATGGTCAGATGTTACAACCATGCTGCTTAGTGGCTTTGACGTGGTTAATGGGCCAAAGTGACTCTATGGCAGCCCTTCCAGTCCCTTCCAGGTTAGGTTTTATTTGAGTACATGATTTTAATACAAACCGAGCAGCATTATTGTTAAAGATGTCTTATTGGCTTGAATCAGGAAGTGAGGCTGAAACAGACAAGCTTGCCCATTCTCCTTTGTGATGTCACATATTTTGGCCCATGTGTAGTAAGTTCTTGTATGATTACCTTCAAATCTTTTCTGAACACAGGAAGCTAAAAATGAAAAATGAAAAACAACAACAATCAATGATGGCTAACCTGTTTAAACAACATTTGTTTCCTACATTTCCATCCCTACATTTTTCCATCATAGGACATTTGGGTTGAGATTTGGTTGTGCAGTTGATATTATTTGTGGCTACTGATTCTTAAAACTTCAGCAGGTTACCTGTTGCTACCATATTATACTGCCAACATGCAAAGTTGCCTGCTGCAGCTTTAAAGATGAAGCCATTGAGGATATCCTACCTCACTGCAGTAACGCTACACTATTGATTCCCTTCTCAAGAAAAATTGTTTTGAAAACCCTGCAGGGCTGATGCAGGACAGATGCAGGGTAAGACACACTCTATTTTCCAACCAAGACAGACCAACGTCCAATGCACATACCTTTCAAATTTCAAGTTTTATTCCATCAACTCTGTCTCTCTTTTTACTTTGAAGAAACAAAGATAAAAGAAAAATTATACAAAACATCTGATGGATTGAAGGTATAAAAGCACTGAAAATTCTCTGCAACAATGCTGACTAGTATGTTTTTTAGGATGAAAACACTGCGAGTATGGATTTGCACACAGGTTTTTTTTTAAGTACTTCTCTCGCACACACTTCACCTTGCTGTTGATGTGTCAGGGAACTCTGGGTAGGCATTTTTATCAGAAGCTACGGAGTTTTTTATCTGTGTATTTGCTTGGCTGTCAAAAACTCTCCATCTGCAGCATAATTATAGGATGGCCTCTCTAGGCAGCCTCACACCATCTTTTATCAGTCAGCAGCACTTGACTATTTTTGCTCCCCACTGAGCCAAATACGAGAGGTGGTGCGGTGTGATCAGATATAAACGTCAGAAGAGAATGTCTAGGTCTAAGTGACTGTGAAGTGTGTGTGTGTGTGTGTGTGTGTGTGTTCAGGATGTTTCTTGTTAGTCACACAGTGGGGTTGTAATGTTCTACCTATCCAATGTCAAGGTGTACTGTTTCACAGCTAGTCTAACCAGCTCAGATATTCATCACGGCTTAAACAGAATTGATAAAAAGTGCACTTCAGACAGAGACGTGATGAATTTTGGGTAGTTGGTGTGATGGTGTGTATGCGACAGTTTCTATACTGTCACCTCTTTGGTCTTTCTTTTGTGTCGTCGCTCTGCTGCTGTCGCATGTGATCAATACATGAGAGGAACAGTCTTGTGAATGTCATTAAATATTAATAGCTGCTCAATTAAGCGCACTGTACCACACAAGTCGGCAGTGCTGTAGTCAAGAACATGGTGGTTAAGGGGAGTCCATTTTAAGACTGTGTTGGTTTGCTATTGCTGTGAAGTTACACATATTGCAAAACATTAACATTATTTTGTTTGCTGATGGTTCAAAACAAAAAAACAAACATAAAGTTAAAATGCACTTGGATACACGATAAAGAATAAAGGGGGACTCCGGTGATTTGGTATTTTACTTGGGGGACTCGTGAGAGACCCCCACGTACAATATAGCTCTGTAAAGCAGAGGGAAGCTGCAGATTTGGGTGATAATTCTTCATCACTACGAGCGACCCATTTGTGTCACCTTGTTTTCATATTGTCATTTCATGCATTGTTATTATAAAAATATTGCTCATAGCCTTAAGGGATCACCAACGTTATTACAATTCATCCTGAGGAGAACATGAATGTGTGCACCAAATTTCAAACTATCTTGCAAAAATATAAAGTCAGGGAAGTCATTATGGTTCATCCTTTGGAGACACTGAATACATGTGCCAAATGTCATACTAATTCATCCAATAGCTGTCGAGACATTTCACTAAAAACCTAAAATCTTAACCTCATAATGTCGCTAGAGGAAAAGTCGGGGGGATCACCAAAGTCAGTAGGATTCATCCTCCGAGGACCATGAAAATCTGACAATCCATTCAACAGTTGTTGAGATATTTCAGTATAGCTACACCGTTCGTGCGGCTATAGATTTGAAGTCTCCAAGTTCAAACTGAAATCATATCATCAGAGGTATTTTCTCAGACTTAAGCTCCTCCAGATCCATAGAAGACATTATACTACTGTTTTCATAGCCTGAGTAATACCCCCATGACTAGTAAACTGATCCTGATGTGTAAAATCAGTAAAATTCCCCTTAAATGCGTACCAGAAGATTGTAAGAGGGTCAGTCAAGGCCAATCACGAGTATTGCAATGTGACAAATGTTTTCTTCATCTTCTTTTCAGCATGTTAACCTGAATAAGACAGTGTGTTGAATCCATATTCTGCCTTTTCCGCTTTAGCATGCCTTACTTCTGGCCATCACAGCAGCAGTAACATTCAAGTCACCAGCAAATCAAAGAGCTTGCTGTAGCTCACCAAAAATCAGAAGAAAATCACATTTAACTTCACACTCACGTTCTACTGTTCTCTAGTGGATTTCATATACAAGAGCATCCCTTTAATTCATGAATGGTTCCAGGATCGAGCTGTTATAATGGACTCATATTAAACTACTAGCTTTTCTTGCGTCATGCAGTGGGGGAACACAAAAGACCAGGCAGTGAAAGTCCCTGAGCAACCAACAGCTAGTTCCACTGCGATCAATGGTAAACTGATGCTTGCAATGGATCCATTACCAAGAGGCCTGGGCTTCCTCACACTGCAATTTGTTACCTGGGAATAGCTTATATACTGGTGAGGGTAGCCTCAGGGAAAAGGGACTGGGAAGGCCTAATTTTCCCCTTAATGCATGAGTTTTTTATTGAGCCCTATACTGTTGGGCTGATGGAACACATACATAGGAAGGGAGATGCTGTAAGGGGGTGAGGAAGTGAAAGGAAGAAACAAAGAGAAAGAGAAAACTAATGGAAACCGTACAGTGAGAAAGAAAGATAGGCATGTCATTTATCTTTATTCCACAAGGTAATTTCCATTTCTTCCTTCATCTTTTTGGAGAGCAACGAGGTATGATTGTTGAAACCGATGTCAGCATCTCCCTTTCTCTCTCTCTACAAACAGGAGTACACCTTCTAAGGTTTTATTAACTGAGAGTAAGCAAAGACATGGGCACAGGGAGGGAGGGTAAGCAGAGGGAGGGTGAGAGAAAGGCCGGGTAGTGGAGTCAAGTAGAGAAAAAGAAGAGAAATGAGTGACAGCAGACAGAGAGGGTAAGAAGTAAAGGAGCGATAGAGTTCACAATGGCAAAGAACAAGAATGAGAAAAAAGCAAACAGAGATCACTCATCTTGCCGCCCATGGAGCAGCTGAACCAGAGCTGCTGAATGGCTGCAGTACCCCGCGCAACATCTCTGTACTGACAGAATTGAGGATAAGAGTTTGTTATTTTGTTTTTTCTGTTGGAAAAAAGCCAGTTTGCCGTCCACATGTTCAGTTGGATAATAGTGGTTCAACAGCTCCACAGTGGTTCAGGGTTTCACATCATTCAATAAATGAACAGTAGGTCCAGATTTGATGTCAAGTTGGGATTTCTAAAGGTGCAGGTATTGATCTGACAACCACTTTTCAATTACAATATGCCTTTATATGCCTTTTGTTACACATTATTTCATTCAGGAGAAAAGAAACCGCTGCAGGCTGACCTTCAATTGAATCTGTTTGACCTTCAATTTGACCTTTATTTTTAGTTTGCAGGCTCCGTATTCGTTCTTTAACAATAAAATATATTTAAAACTGAAATATTCTCTGAAAATGGACGTAGTCACTCTGGTTCTAGTGGAGGTATTTTATGCAGATCCAGCACAGGTGGAGGGAAAACAAAGGGTAAATGCTGCCTGCACATGCTACCTGCTAAATGCAAATTCCCTGGAGTATTCATCCACAGTTTGCACAAGTTGCTTTTGTCAGTTCAGGGATCTTTTGTTTTCTCCACCACTGAATTATAGTATCCTCTCGTGTGCACTATGCAGACAGTAATCCACCACCCACCCATGCTAGGTTGGTATGAAAACAAACAAACCCTCCTCTGCGCACAACCCAGTCAAGGCATTGTCTCATGTCAGTTCTGGCAGGCAGAGAGAAAAAAACGAGGCAGTCAGAGTGGGTAACATGAATGGCAGAGGGAATGTGGTAGTCAAACAAAAGATCACGAGTAAGAAGCAATTAGTCCTTAGAGTATGTACAGCTGAAGTTTAGAGTTATAGTAAAAGCCATGCAGCATCTGAGATGAGTAACAATCTCTTCATGAACTGGTTCTGTTTCCAGGTGAAATTGTATCGACTTCTTCCTGGATTACATCTTTGCTGTAATTTAAACCTGAGAGGTTTGTCTTGATCTGTCTGTATCCCCCCAGGCTGCAGGCCACGTTCACAGCCATGTCAGGACAACACACACACACTCACACACTTGAGACAGAGGACTAATTTGCACTCAATTTTCAGCCACCTCTCTGCAAGACAGCCGAGGCTACTTAGATTATGCCTGTGAGTGCCTGTGTGTCTAAAAAACATGAACTTAGCTGATAAACCAGAAACAGATTTTTCTTTCACAATTTCAGTAGTCTTTTATGACAGTGACTCAGGATGTTTTACTGAATGAACAGCCGGCAGAAAAGATGTCACACTGCACTGTAGGTGTGTGTGTGTGGCGTCAGAGATCTGGTATGACCAGGTTGACAGAAGCTGTAAAGGCATTTACTATAAGTGGCGAACCATTTGACCTCGGCCCTCTGGCCTATCCCCCAGAAACACCTTGTAACCCTGCTTCACAAGAGGCCTGTCTGGCCTTGCGTGTTTTTGACATGTTGACAGCATGTCCATCCTGGGTAGTGGTGCATGTGTGTGTGGTGCAGGTCACATTTTTCTACTATTAACTGTTTGTGAACTGACTAATTGCACTGAAGATTTTCCATGTTTCTGGCTCTCAGCTCACCTAATGCATAGAAACAAAACAGTAAAATAATCTGGGATGAAATTCAAGCTGTCAATTGTCCCCATCTGGTGCTAGGGCTCCACTGCCCGCACAGCTGTAGCCCTGAAAGCACATACTGTATATACAGTAGCAACCTCTCACTCAGGACAAGCACACACTATATTATATCCAATTCCAATTTTCAAGATCAGAGCAAAAACAGCACATTGCCAGCAACATTGGAAGTGCCATTTATGAGGTGTGAGAGAATCTCGATAATTACTAACCTGTTCATACATGTGTGTTGATAGTCTTGGATGTGCCGATCAATTTCAAACGTGTGATGTTTTTGTTGTCTTTGCTTCTCCAGTGTGATAGGTGGTGACACACAATGCAATGTCAGCACTACAAGTCACCAGTCTGTGTTGCACGCGTGGAAAAGGGTTGGTTTTTAATGAAATTCACAGCAATAGTTGGACAGAACTTGCTAATGCCCTCAGTCAACCTGGTAAACAAAGTGTTAATGATTTGATTGATAGCGAGCAGTTGGAAACACATTCCCATCTGTCTCTTTTTACTCAATCTCTGTATGTGTTTGTAATGAGACAAGAAAAGAGATCATCATCATTGCTGTAACATTAGAAGAAAAATATGGCTGTTTTTTTTTAACGAAGGCTGATCTCTCATTGCTGCTTGTGTATACTTTGTATTTTTGACCTCATTTTTTGCTGTTTAAGTGTTTAACTGATATCCCTGATAAATGGTCACAACATATGGTTGTTACAGCCGGTGTTTACAAATGACTTGCTGTAGCTGCCCCACACGTGTCTGCCTTTATATACTCACAAGTGTCACAAAAAAGAAGTACAAACAAATATAATCTATTTAAACATAACTTGAATAAACAATAAGGTGTATGAGTCAGCATTAATGAACTACCAATCCATGCACTGCTTTCAGCAATGACAGCAATGCCAAAAGAGTGTCATTTTGGTGCCAAAATGAAAGGAAGGAAAAAATGCAGGGTGGCACCTTTGACAATATCACGAGCACATCCATTTATTGCTTTCAGCAATAAAGCAATACTTGGATATGTGAGTTATAGTAGGCCCTACGTGCCAAATAGAGAAGAGGAAAAAATGCAAGGTAGATGCCAGCTAGAAAAAGTGTGAGAGAGTGAGCTAATGGCCCAGCTCAGAGCTTAGAGGGCTCCTGCTGACCAGGTGAGCTACATCAACTGACAGCCATGCGCGTACTGAATTCAACCGACACAGCCCACCAGACACAGTGGGAGGGGTGTTATAAAAGTTCAGATTCATTCAGATCAGGGTTTTTTTTTATCAAGCTGTATCAACTGTATCTTTTTAACATTTTTATGTGTTATGTGGCATTTATACATCTTTTTGTTTGCTGCTGCTCATTTTTTAGCCACGCTAGCGGTGTGGCTCGGATGGCGATGTTGGTCATTCATTCTGTGTTTAGCACTCTGTTGGTCCACCACTTTGGCCCAGACTGAAATATTTCAACTGTTAGATTGCCATAGGTTTTAGTGTAGACATTCATGTTCCCGCCATGATGAATTGTAATAGCTTTGGTGACCCCTTAACGTTTCATCTGCCGCCATCAACAGGTCAGAAAGGTTAATACTTTGGCTCATGACCAAATACCTACAAAAGTAATGGCAGTCCCATCAGCTGTACTTTGTGTTAATCAGCAAATTTTAGCATGCTAACATGCTAAACTAAGATGGTGAACATTATGCTTGCTAAACATCAACATATTAACATTTTCATTGTGAACATGTTAGCATGCCGGTGTTAGCATTTAGCTCAAAGCACCGCTGTGCCTAAGTACAGCCTCACAGAGCTGCTGGCATGGCCGTAGTCTCTTAGTCTTAATGTAACTACCTCAGTAAGTCGTATCAACCAATATAAAAAAAATCTACACACTACACACTGAAGTCGAATGATTTTCTTGGGCCGTACAAATGATCAGTTTGTAGGATTAGTATCACATCTAATATGGATCCAACTGATCCAACAAGAATGTAGCCATACAGACCAATTTCATCTGTTGCCTGTCTTTTGCTGTTAACTCTCCCAAGAAGCAGATATGACGGCTAATAGGGAGTGACAGCACAGAATCAAAATAGATGGAAATAGTTGCTGGTCGTGACTCACACCTCATTAATTTTTAAGCAAGATGAAACAGTGTATTGGGTGCAGGGTTGTTTGAATGAGTGAAACCGGGCTGCAGCTGCTCCACGTGAATGTGGGTTAGCTCGCAGTGAGCACGATTCTTTAAACAGAGCTATAAAAATCACTGTCGGATACATTTCTCAAAGCAGGAGCATTTTCAGGCAAGGTAATAAAGGCAAGGTAGGATGTTTCAAAACAGATGTTTGAGATGTGAAGGAAATGCATGAGCACGCATGAGAAGGGGGTGTTGTAGGATGGTAGAAGAGTTTTGTCACCACACTGTCGTACAGTTAAAATCCTTTCTGAAGGCGCAGTGTGACACACCTTCCTTGCTGTACAGCTTGATGTCAAGTTCAGCTCTGTTCTCTTCTTTTTAATTTAACTCCAGTTTCAGCTCTAAGTGCTTCAATGACTTTCCACAGCCACCAAACACTGCAGAGTCCGAATACATCACGCACTGTTTTCGACTGGGAAGCCTATCAGTGCCTTCTGTGCTCTTGTTACCACGGTGAATGATGATGAAACAGGAGGCGCGTTGCCATGACAGGACTGCTTGTCACAGTGTGCATCCAAAAATTCCTAATCCCCCTCTTTTTGTAGGATGAAGACTGAAAACATACATAAATACAAATACAAGCCATAAGTTAGATAACTGAGGCAGCTAGAAACATTGTTTACCCCCTTACATCATCCACTGACATAATAACTACTGTGTTTGAAGATCAGGAGGCCTATAGTAGCTTTGGTAACAGTCTGCTCAAAGGCAAACTTAATTCCTGTCAATGCTAGTTTACTGGCCTTAAACTAAAGAAGTATACTATTGTGCTGTAAATAAACAACAACAATGAATGCTAATTATTCTGTAGGATTTTTCTATATGATATTATGTGTTTGCAGACTGGACTCAAACTCTGTGATCCATGACGTCCCATGGATGGTTAACAGTTTGATTAAATGTAATGCCTGGATAATCTTCGCAGCTGCAGCTTGTTCTTACCAACCGCATAACATCCTCGATAACACACTTCAAGCGCTGATTAAATAGACCAGAAAGCATTTCATCAAAATGTATTTATTTCAGTCTTGCGAGTGATCTGAGGTGTTTTTTCTCATCTCTTCAATAACCCGCTGCCTTCTAACAGAGATAAGCTTGTTGTTTTCAAGTCTGGAAAGATTCAATTATGTGGAAGAAAAGGTAGATGCTGTGCTATATGAATCACTGTGACTCCGGTGTCACCAATTAGCAGCTGGTGTGTGTGATTTTTGGGTTTATTTATGTTACACGTCGTCATAATGAGAGAGCAGCGAGGAGACTGAGAGAAACGCAAATTTTAACGCTGAGGATGGAGAAACTATTAAATTGTTCTCCTTTAACACAAGTCACAAGTGTGAATGAATATTAACAGGGCTGCCATGTCTTGGTCTTTTCTAAATGTCAGTGTTCAGCCCATATAATGGCTGTAGTCTCAGATTTTAAACCACACAATGGAGCTGCAGTGCACTGAAGAACATTTTGGAAAATATTATCATACAAGTTTAATTTTTTTTTTTGCATTTTTAAGGTGGGGCCAGTGGTGACTCCATTTTACCAAAGTGGGTGTAGGTTGTGGTGTGAGTGCAACCTTGAAACACTTTTTAGTGAAGAGTTGCATTGTCTTTGACTGAATTATTGTCTTTTTTCTGTGTTTTTGTTGCTCATAATTGCATGGCTTCATCGCAGAGAGTAGACTCCACAGAAGTGCACACTTACAGTGGATGAGAGTTTACCCAGCTATAAACAGAAAATGTTCAGATGCCTAATATTTATTTCAACTCATGCGGTTTTGATACCTTTGATACAAAACATCACAGTAATTGGACTTTGACAGCTGAAATAATCTTTATACCTCCCACTAATGGCAGACCACATCATGTGTATGTGTGCGTGTACTTGTGTAAGTGTCTCAGGCATCTCTCTCTCTATCCGTGTTTCTCAATTTGATTATGCAGAACAGTCTCCACAGAGCTCATTATTAAACTGTTGGGGAAATGTGTTGTGGTCAGAGCCGCGCAGGAGACCTGCACTGTCAATTTGGTTAGGTCTGAAGCCTTCATAAACACAAACAAAACACTGTCCGCCTCACTCTCTTATCTTTATATACTTCACACACATACAAGTAAAAAACTAAAATCACATACGTGCAAAAACACACCCACACACGTCACTCTGTCGCCAATCCCTCACGCTATTTCTCACTTTCCCTTTTTCTGTCTCGATTTCTCTACGTGCTGAAAATGAATTCTCACTCGAGTTATGTCTGAATCAGCACCTCATCAAGGTCAGAGAGAGAGAGACCTACATGCTGAATACACTAACACTGAGACACAGGGGTGAGGATGGGATATTTTTGTCCTGTAGACATTAAAGTTGAATTACTTTGTGTAACTAACTGGACACGAAGGAACTGTTCGTTTTAAAGGGTTTAGCAGATGAGGGTATCTTAACTGAGTGTACAATAATTATATGGTTCAGTATATTCCTGTGGCCTGTGTATTTAATGCCAGCCTGTAAACCAGATTTCCTTTGGGATAATACTAAAGTTGAAGTTGCAGGCTTTCAGAGAATATTTCAGAGTATGGAATAAGTATCAAGGCGATGCTCTGAAGACATGGTTGAATGCTTGTTTATGAATCAACATGTAAATTCTCCCCATTATTTCACTTACTAGGTCCTTAAGAGGAAAGAAAAGAGAAAGAAATCAAATCTGAAGTAGAAATTGTAAAATTTGACATTGCAAGAGTGTGTGATCCATATAACCTGCCTAAATAAGCACTGAATGTTATGTTTACAAAATAGTCAATTTGTCAGTGCATTCCATAACTGATTGGATTGAAAGTGAAAATAAAACTCTCTTTTGAACCAACTTCGAAAATGAATTATCATTGTATCATCATAGCATCATCTTATAACTTGCAGAAACTTAGAAGCCACTGGATAAGCAATCTGGCTGTTTTTCTGCAAAGCATTTTTGATGTATGTTTGTCATACCAAATGTGATCTGGACTTGCCGTTTGCCTTTTCTCTGAGTTAGGAACAGCCTAACTGTTCAGCCTTTTCATTTTAACAAGGAAATATTTATGCAATTTCTGCGGCATGGAAGAAAAGTGCTCTCAGGCTGAGGTGTCGTGGGAAATTGACAGATAGTGATACGAAAAGAGGCTGCTGAAATTACTGCAGCTCTCAAGTGCATAGGATCATTGAAGAGAGAAAGACAGACAGACAGAGAGAGAGAGAGAGAGAGAGAGAGAGAGAGAGAGAGAGAGAGAGATGGAGGTGGTGTAGTGGCTCAGGTGTCTGGCAGAACTCCTCACTGCAGGGCTAAAACAGTCAGACTCAGGTGAATCCATTTTGCCATAAGCAAATTGTGTTATGTAGTACCTGTGTGTGTGTGTGGGGGGGGTCATGTGCCTGTTCGTTTGTTCTCCTCAGACCTGTGTGTACCCCATGTGGTGTGGACTGAATTTGTGCCTCAGTAACCAATCTGGTCCTGACAGGTCAGCACAGTGGTTGTTACCACCCACACGTCAGTGAAACTGCGTAAACTCTCCTTCCTGGTCAAAGTTAACCGCAGCAGCTGTCTAGTTTGGGATAATGAAGCTGCATGATTTGTGCTAATTATTGCTGACTGTATTCCTGCCAGGGACCGCTGGAAGTCTTATAACATATCAAAGCAAATAAATTAGTTAGGTAAACAGTAAACAGTGGGGAGATCATTGTATGCTCCTGCCAGCTCTGATGGACCCAGAGGAAGTTCTCACAACACTGTATTGAGTTTGTTTGTTTATTATAATTAAATGGGGTTTGAACTTTGAGTGTTAAAAAAAAAAGGTTTTATGGGTTTTTATGCTTTTTGTGAAGCAAGTTAAATAAGAGAGGTAAACAACAATCAGCTGTTGCCATAAATAAGAAGGATTTTCGTAAAATGAGTTTAATAACTAAATAATGATACAACTAATATCAAGCACAAGTGAGAGTATAGTTACACAGTGTCTACACCAGAAGTGTTTCAGCTGCATTTCATGTGTCTGAGGAAACACACTTTAGTTTTAATCAATGCAGTTACCTAAACCTGCCCTGTAACGGCTTTTGGGTCACTCGCAGTTTATGCGCTGCCTTGTAAATCCTCGTTTTCAAGTTTGTCAGGCGTGTAACTACAGGGATTGTTTTATTGGGCTGTGGACACTCCCAAAACATCTCTCAGTGCATAGACACTGATGGAGGACTGATGCTGCTGCTGATGTATGTGCTGCTGAAATGCTGCTATACTGTAGATATGAATAGATAACCAAGGCGTTTGGGTTAATTTGAGCTTGTGTGTTCTGCTGGGATAATCCACCATACAGTATAGCTAAATACTACATTCTTCTTTCATGCTTACTGTTTCACAAATCCCCTCATCTATGGGCAAAAACAGTGACATAAATTAACAAACATTTGTTGTGCACAAACCACAAACTAACCTTGCATGTGGTATACAACACAATGGATATAGCGGATATACTGTATTGTAATAGGTGTGGTTATCACATAACTCATTGTCCAAGGACCAGTTGGTTAGATTTAAGTGGAGATCTGTATCTGGAATTTCCACAATTCCTCATATTTTGTTTTGTAGTCAACTTCTGCGCTCAAGTGGTCCAGCATTAGCAAAGAATGTCCAAGTTGGCGACAAAAACACAAACAATAAGAAAAAAGGACCATTCTGAAAGGTGCAGTTCTGCCAGTTGGATACTTGCACAGTGTTGGCTGAGGTTTGGGCTCTAATACGTTCCTGTTAGTGGGAGATTGCATCTTTGAAACACAGTAACCCTGATTTGGAATGAGTAGAGAAAACATTTTGAAAGTATTTTAAAGCTGCTGCATTTTGTAGTGAATGTGTAACTTTGCTCAGTCAAAGACAATTTTGTTTTTGTCTTGAAAAAAGAGCAATGATTAAGAAAAGAAAATGCGAATAAATATGTAGAAAAAAGTATTAGTTACTAGTTACTAGTTTTTTACAAAATCTTTATCTCTCTACAAATTAAAATTGTCCATTGTGTCATTTAGGATGAGCTCCTTTGCTGTGGATGATTGGGAGCTGAGATGTCTTTGAATGAGATTCACATTAGTCTCATATCAGTTTTTCCTTGAACTACAACTGGATTTTTCCAATTTAATGGCTTCTATACAAATAAAAATGAACCAGCTGTATATAATTTAAGCCATAACTGCACAATGCATTTGCACTTGGAGTAAAATCCACAGGGATTCAATTAGATGTTGTTTATGTTATACTGTAATGAGAAGAGCTACACTTCACTTTTACTAAGCAATGCAGCGAAGACACTGCAGAGGCATGCTGAAGAGTATTATAACTTTATATTTTGGGATTATTTAGATATAATATTATCCTCTCTGGAAAAGCTGCTTTTAAATAAGACATATTTTTAAACTAAAGCAAGTAGGTCATTACAACTTTAGATGTGAGAAGCCACTGGCTGTATCATGTAGCCTTTCTGTGTCCCTTCATTGAATTAAAAGACTGGATCCTAGTGTGTAAATTACCGTAGAAACCAGAGAGTCACTTTTATTAGATTATCATTCAGACAAATGACTCGGGTCGCACAATCCATCCATCAAATTCTGAGAGAAACGAATATTGGCCCTCAGCTAAACTACAGCTCTAGCTGTGGCTGTGATTCGGCTGAGCACAAACAACAGCAGTGGAGACCTTGAGTGGATATTTTGTTTGCCGCTAATGAATTCCCTCATAATACTGTCACATCGGTTGCCACAGGATGCCCTTTAGCTAACTGCATCACAGTAATTCTCCCTGCTGTGGGGACATTAACAGAAAATGAATAGTCAGTAGAAATGTCTTTTATACCAACATAACCCATTTATGACTCTGTTGGGTTTTTGCTGAACTGTGATTCTTGCCTAATCGTGAAGCATTATGGTGAAAGCTGTGGTTAATAATGAACCTTTTGTTATGTGTGTGTGTGTCTGATTATCACTTCGCCAAACGCATTAGTGTCTAGCCCACCTATGACACTTTTCTCTTGATACTGGAGCAGGATGGAGAACTCCTGACGTAGATTCTGTTTTTGGAAAATCCTTGAACTCCACTGAAAGTTGCTTAAGCTGTTAAAACGTTTCCAGAATGAAGCTCTTTAAAACCTGCAGGTGTGTAGGAAGCATTAGTTCAATCAGCCGTGTGCTTGTCCTGGCTTAATCTCCGCATGAACCCCAGTGAGTCCCCAGTGCCAAGCTGCTCGCAGATGGCACCTCCCTTGCTGCGCCCATCGACTGCAGTTCTGCCCTGCTACAAATCAATACTCCTGGTCTACTGAGAGGGGAGAGGGCTGATGGAGCATGGGAGGGTTAGGAATATAGGGGTGTTAATGTAGGAAAGAAGAGGAGAGAGGGGAGGAAACAGGAGATAAATTGGGGAGCAAAATGAAAGGGATGGAAATAGATGAGGAGTGGTAGGAAAGAGCAAAGAGACTAAGAGGGGGAGTGAGGAAGGATGATTAATGGTAAAACAGAAGCAAGAAGAAGGAGGGAGACAGAGGGGAGGATGAAGACAACTGCAGCAAAGAGGACAGAGAGACAGAGAGAGCA
The DNA here is from genome assembly GCA_003416845.1 of Oplegnathus fasciatus. NCBI lineage: Eukaryota > Metazoa > Chordata > Actinopteri > Centrarchiformes > Oplegnathidae > Oplegnathus > Oplegnathus fasciatus. The sequence continues at coordinate 837,017 of NTHP01000125.1, read as the reverse complement.
ATGACTTCTCTTTTAGAAGACACGCAGGGACAGAAGGGACCAAGAGGGTCATCTGCAGGGGACAGAGAGAGGGGAAGGAGGACAGAAAAAAAAAGGCAGGTTAAAAAGGAGGAAGGAGGTGGAGAGGGAGGAATGGAGAGAGGAAGCATCCCAGTAGGGTTTTCCGCAGGGTGAACTCAGCCAGAGTGCAAGGCGTAGAGCTGAGCCGAGCTGAGCAGTAGGTCCTGAATTATTAAACACAATATTTTGCAGCTGAGCAAACGGCCGCAGCCATGTCGGATGTGTCTGCTGAGGGGTGCAAGGATTGTGTTATGTGTCTGTGTGTGTGTGTGTGCGTGTGTGGGTTTACATGCGCTCAGATGTGTGTTGTGTGTGTTTTGCTTTTTGCTTAATGGTCTTGGTTTTTATATTGCGTGTGCTTGTTACTTTGGTCTGCTTGTGTGTGTGTGTGTGTGTGTTTGTAGTCAAACATCAGGGGGAGTATATGCCCATTTACAGCCACTAATTAATGAGGAAGCAGCGTCCTGTGGGCCTTTGTTTTAACTCCGTGGCCCCAGTGGAGAGCAACCAGCAATTTAAGATACACGTACAGAAAGACATACACACACACACAAACGCACACGCATGTGCATTTGGTAATGGGTTTGTACACACAAATACTCCCCATTTACACTCGTCATTCAATCCTAGAATCTCCTAGAAATTACATTTAAATATTACATTTAAATTAGCATAGCTGCACTTTGACACCAGAGACCAGGGTTTTCATCCTGACTGTCGTCTGTGGTTATGTTTAGGGAACAAGAGCTTTAAGGATTAAGGTTAAGGAAGATCGTGGTTTTGGTTAAATGGTAATTAAGACGTTGTGTCTCGTGCTTCAAGGCAATGCACACTTTTTCTGTGTTAGACCAAGACCACAATCTTTCCATAACCTTGACCAGGTGCTGTGAGGGCCTGAACGTAACCATAAAAAGTGTATTAATATCTTAGTAACTTCGAGAGGATATTGTATTGCACGATGGGATATTTTGTCAGCTATATAACAGCTATCCATAAATTGACACCAACACGTGGATGAATCGCATTAATGGACTTGAGTTTGATCTTGGTCTTGGCAGGCTCCTCCATGCAGCCCCCTCACCTCACAGATCAATACTCTGTCAACAGATTATCAGGTAGTCGCACTGATCAGAGATAAGATGAACACTACAAAAGCTCGGTGCGCCTTCTGTGTGATCGTATACGATGAAACTGTTGGCTTTTTCCTGTCGCCTTAATGAGACGGGGAATTGGGAGACAGCTGATTTCAGTTTAATTTCAGTTTAACTTCAGCACGGGAGACAGACCCTGTAAGTGGCCGTTTCCACAGAGCGCCGACTGACAAACTGCATTTACGCTTGATTATTATAAGATCATTAGAGATTATAAGATTATTAGTGTGTGTCTTAGAGTGATGGATGCACTTACACTGAACTTTTGGCTAGAATGCGTCTTAAACCATCTCCTGAGGTCTGTCTTGAATGCTTCTTGGATGCATTTACACATTTTATATCCAATAGCTGTCTACAATGGGATGTTCTTTTCCATTGTAACCCTGCTGCACAATCTCAGCCCTGACAGGTGTATTTGCATAAAAATCTTGTTTAGTCCGGCTTTAATGATGCATAATTCCTCCTCACTGTCTGCTCTCCTCCCTTCTCCCTCTGAACTTCTCCCCTCCCTTCCTCCCTTCTCTGTCCAGCTCTCCCACTCCCCTCTCTTGGCCTCTCCTTACCTGCCTCCGCTTACCATGCCCTTCTCATCGTTACGTTGTGCAAACAACAGATCTACCACCACCACATAGCGCAGAAATATAATGAACTGCTGTTGAACCACACAGCTATACTTCAGACTCTTTGAACCCCTTCCCTCATCTTGGGACAGTTAAGTGGTTTTCCTCAGCTTCAATAAATGTGTCTTTTGGGAGATATTTCTCGGAGCACTAACACAGATGAGTCACCTCGATCAGATTAGAAGCTCAGAGAGTCACTGATTGGCAGCGTGAGAGTGGCTCCTATGATCTCTCTCAGTTCTTCTCTCTCTCTTTCTGTCTGTGTTTCTCTCACTTCATTAATCCCTCACTCTGTCTGCTTCTGCTGCTCTCTCACCCACACTGCCTCTCTGTCCCGCTCTAGCCGCTCGGTTTGTTTGTCCATCTGCTGCTCTGCCGGCCTCTTCCTTCATCTCTCTCCTCCTCATTCCCCTGTCTCCCAGATTATTCCTGCACTCCTTGTGATGTAATTGAATTTCACATCCCTGAATTGAGCTCTCGCCCTTGAGGAACAGAGAGGAGGACGTAATTACATTTCTGTTTGGCTGCAAATGATTCTACTAATTCGATATGGACTCTTTTTTCATACAGTCAACAGCAGGGGTGGTTTGATGGGTGCTTGAATGGAAAGCAGCCGGTGTAGAAATTGTGTGTCTGGATCTACTCTAGTGTGGAGTTTGGTAGCTATCCTTAGTGAGATTAAACACATTGAAAACTATAGCTGTTTTAGTTACAAATAGTAGTGTAATTTTAGGAGACTGCTCTGGAGGAGCAATATTTATGCAAAGTTGGCACATCAGCCATCTCTTTCTCTAAATTTACCTCAAGCAGGGCCATAATGACCTCCTCCCTTGCTGTTATGTCTGTCATCTTGCCCTGTAAGTTGAAGCTGTATCAGGTAAGAGAGTGATTCTTTCACTATGAGAAGAAATCGCTCGTTAACATGATTATGCATTTGGTGTTGTTATCTTTCACTCTACTGACTTTCAGTGTCAGTTGTTCAATGTTTTTTGTTTCATGAGCAGTAAAGAATGCTGGCTCAGAGTGGAAGAAAAGATATCATGTCAAACTACAGCCCAATTCATCCATTTATGACATTTCCGTTCTATTCCTATTTGTAGATGAATAGCATTACATTTATTAATAGTTTTTGTTCATGAAGTTGTATTTTTAGCCATGCTAGCAGTACAGTATGGCTCTGGGGAGGTCGGTCCACCACTTTGGTTCAGACTGAAATATCTAAACAACTGAAATTTTGTACAGACATTCATGGTTCCCAACGGCTGATTTCTACTGACTTTGGTGACACCCTTGACATTTCCTCTAGTGCCACCATGAGGTTGACATTTTAGATTTTAGAGTTAATATGTCTCGACAACTGTTGGACGGATTGCCATTACATTTTTTTCAGACATTCTTGTCCCCCTCAGCATCAATTGTAAGAACTTTGGTGATCCTGTGACTTTTCATCTATCGCCATCATCAGGTGAAAGTTTTAATTTGTCCAGTACTTTGGTTTATGACCAAATACTAAAAACAATAAATCAACCTCATCTATACTTTGTGTGTTTTTTTTGTTTTGTTTTTTTGCTGATGAGCAAGTGTTAGCATGCTAACACACTAAACTAAGATGGCAAGCATGGTAAACATTATACCTGCTAAATATCAGCATGTTAGCCATGTCACTAAACACGTTAGCTGGTGTTAGCATTTAGCTCAAAGCACTGCTGTTCCTGAGTACAGCCTCACAGAGCTGCTAGCATGACTGCAGGGAGGGTCGATGTGCCACACAGAGCACATCCATGTAGAAAAATCTGTTGTAAAATGAACATGGCGTGATTATGGTCACTTTCATTCAGATTTCTTTAGTATGTGTGAAGTACATTCTAGATGATATATGGCATGTGCTTTATGTCAAATGTGTGGGATATACACTGTAAGCCTCTTTCGCAAACATAATCATGTAGCCTATATTTTCATTTATGCACATCACTTCAAGCAGAGGACAGAATAACTCAAGCACTATTAATACTTAAATGAGTATTATAAATGCTTGTATATTGTCTTGCTCGCAGGTCCTCGACACCCCCAACAGTCCAAAGTCTGGTCTGGAATTAATGTCCGATCATGCTGCTTCATCTATCTTCCGCTCATAATCAGTGCCAAGTGAGCACTGGGGAGAGAGAGAGGGAGAGGGAGAGAGAGTATGGGTGTTAAGTGTTGGCACTGGCTCCAGTTCTTGCATAACTCACTGGTAATTAGGGTTTTACTGCTGCCAAGTCTTAACCATTGCTATGGCTATGCAGGTGTTGGCAGGACATCTGAGTGGACTATGGGGGAATAGAATAGAATAGAATAGAATAGAAATAGACCAAAAAGACACAATGGCCTCATGTTTGACAGCCATAAACTTACATAAGGGTTAGGATCAGTGTTTTCTTATAATAAATAAAGCAACATAATAAAGGCAAAGACACACACACACAGCACAGCATATTTGAGTTTGTCCCTTTTTAGTTCTTGCTCCTCATCTTTTTACACTCCACTCTCTCTCTTCTACTCCTCCAGCCCCTCCTTGATCATCACATCCACTTCTTTCCTCCTCTCTTCCTAGTCAGCTTCTGCTTCTCCTCATCCTCCTCTTTCCTCCTCCTTTTTGAATTCGCTCCTTCTTTTTCTAGTTCCTCCTCCGTCTCATTGGTCTACCTGCTGCCCTCTCCTTTTTCCTCCCTCTACCACTCCATTTCCACCTCCTCCTCTTCTCCCTTTCTCCCCTGTTTCCCCAGTCTTGTTAGCACTGGTCATGCATGCTTGCCTCCCTGATTAACTAACAACCCAAAGGATGTTACACTGAATAGTGTCTGCTCTCCCCAAGAGAGGCATCGATTTGCTGGCAGGCGGTAACCGCACAGACGGCTGGCACGTCGAAATGAGCTTGAGAGCAGAAAATGGAGAAATGCATCATTGCCGGGAGAAGAAAACCTACTATTTCCAAATTAGCATCTTATATGGAATCGAAAGAAGAACTCCGTGTTTTTGGCCTGATGTATACAAAAACCGTAGTGTGGTTTTTGAATTACTATATCTTTAAATTAGGGCAGACGTGAGGTAAATGAAAGTAGAAGTAAACTCAAGTTGGCGTTAGGGTTGGCTGAGGAGTTTTAAATTCTTCCCAAGTGAGTTTCTAGACAAGTGACACAGACAGAGAGAGGACATCTGTTCTTTCTGGAACTGAATACATTTTAAACATAGCAGAAAAAGACTGTGTGTGTGTGTGTTTATCTGTGCAAGTGGTTCCTTAGAGAAAGTGTTGATTTACATTCCAGCTGACTCACTGCACTGCTTTTGAAGACAGAGGGTCAGATAAATGACTTATTATACAGTGAGAAATTCAAGGAAAACACTCACGTGGATTGATTTTCCTCAGAGAAGCATTACATTTTTTTTAATTAATTTTCCATTTTCAGCTAGTTTATTCTATTTTTTTGACCTCCTCCACTAAATCATTAGTCCTACATGCAGCTTAAAGAGTTTCTGGTGATTTGAATAAGTGTTTAGTGTATTTCTGAATATGCAACAGTTTCAGTATGAGTTAGCTGATTTGGCACAAATCACCATATTTAATCACTACAGCTAATTTGCTAGTAATGTTGTGTGTCCATCATAATATCATTATCTACAGTGTTATGAGACAATGTTGCACATGGCTTTCATGTTGCAAAAAGGATCACAGGCACGCTGTAGTCACAAGTTTAGACATTTGTAAGCCATGTCAAGATTTGAACTTCTCTCTGTAAAAGAAATAAATATTCTACTAACTTAACATTAGGAGCCAAATGATATCTGCTTATAATAAATCTGTTAGTTAGGCATAACTTGGAGTTGTATGTGTTCTTGATGTGTACACATTATACCGGATGAAAACCACAAAACTAGGCTAAACCCATGACAGTTTATGGGTCAGTGCTTCTCAGTCAGCAGGCTTCAGCGCTCAACTCTTAACAGAGGCTCTTTTGGAATGTAGACGGTCACACATAGAGGCTTTTAGATCCAAGAGCCAATTATCATCAAGGTCACAACCCACCACATCACTGGATGTATACCCGTTAACCTTAAATCCCAGTGAAGATAACACAGAGTGCATGTAGATGAAGAACAAGAGAGAGACCTTTTAGTTTACTTTTCTGTCATAAATTATGCCTTTATTTTTAAGAAAGCGCTGGCTTGACTCCTCTAACAAGTGGGAAATTCTGAACAAAGCACTAAGCATTAAAAACTACCCACCGGGGTGGGATTATGGTTGTCCAAGGCAGATCCCTTGAGCAGGGGTGGCCAACTAGTTAACACACTCGCATGCCAGAGGCTCATCATGAGCTGATTGTTATTAACATTTATTGTAGGAAAGTCAACGAGCTGAATCTAAAGAGATGATGCCCTGTTCAGGTTTGTTTGCTCCCAATCCTGATCCGAGACAACCGAGGTTATCATGTAACAGCTGTCCCATACTGTATGAATGGTATGCTGCTCGACATGAGACATATTTTAAAAGGCCATCAGATTAATCGAATGTGATTAGCTCAAATAATAATCCAGATCCAGACTTGCTTTTATGCTATTAGTTGGTGTAGAAATAACATTGCCTTTTGATACTGGGCTGCATTCTAATGTAGTAAGAAACTACTGTTGAATAGGACTTTTATTTTGCTATACAGCAAAACACAACTTGTTCAAGGCAAGAAGAATCTTAGATATATTGGAACTGAATAATTTTAGGAGTATACTCACGTTTTTGTTGAATATAAAAATATGCTCTTCAAATCATTATTCCTACTAAATATTGCACTGTAACACTTCTTGTTTGGCCTTGTGGTCTCCATTGGCATATCTCACATCATATCAGAACCGTCTTGAAAAGAGGACATCTTAACTGATGAAATGGCTTCAAGCACACAGTTCACGTCGTAAAGATTCTTCCCTGTGCTTTCATTCTTACAAGGATTGTTCTGTCTTGGTAAAAATTGATCTCCATGTGAATAAAACATGGCTTTAGAGCTTGTTACAGATAATTAGCTTTTGTTACAGCTGTTACAATGAGTTATCATTCTTCTTCAGGAAAGTCATGGAGGTGGAAGGAAAACCACAGACAAGTGCAAATTGTTTACAGTCTCATGGTGCATTTGTGGTACTGGCCTATAGGCGTAATTAATATAGTGTTAATTAGCATGTGATTTCCGCTTTATTGATTAGCTGTCCTAATTTCTTCCACAAAGAACAGAACAATGTTACACAACATTTCTTGCTATTAAATGTTGGCAAGTCTGACCAGCTAACAAGCAGCTGGCAGCTTAACTGGACACAGTTCAAACTGAGAAAAGGAAATGTGCTCAAGCATCGTGACAAAGGTAGAGTAAAGTGAGGGGTCTCCAACTGATTACCTTGTATTTGGTTCTTGAATTCATGGTAAAAACAGGCACATTCTCAGTTTGGCTCAGTTTCTGGACTCTCCAGATGGGTCGGAGGCCTGGTGGAGCTCCAGAGATTCAGCTCACCCTCTGTTTGTGAGAGAGAGTGAGAGAGTTTGTACGTGAGAGAGAAGACAATCAAGAAAGAGGACGTGTTAGTAAGAAAGAGAGGGAGACTCTGGTTGACGGTCTCCAGGACAGAGCGAGACACAGGGACAGCATATGTGTGTGAGTGTGTGTGGGCAGTCATGTGTTACACACCCAGCCTGACTAATACCATCTGCCTAGTATCAGGGGTCTGTCTGGGACTGCCCTCTCCTCTCCACTCTCCTTAATTCCTCCTTTTCACCTTCTCTTCATTGTTGTTTTTCCTGTTCAGCTCTTTACTTCCCTTCTTCTCTCTATTGTGCTTCCTTTTAATGTAACTTAAAGCTGAAGCTGCTCTTTTTCACATTAGAGATAGAAATGAAAAGTTTGTAATTTGTAACTTATGTTTAAATATTCATCAGTGCCTGGCAAAACGCGACGTCACTCCGTGTCTGCCACTGTGGAGCGGTGAGCTCCAACCAGAATGAATAAAAGACAAAGAAGTCGAAAAGGCCACCACTCAAAGATGTGACAGGAGACACCGAGATGGGGAGGAAAGGAAAGAAAGAAAGAACGAGATGTGTGTCAAAAGAAATCAGAATCTGAGAGTCTGAGAGAAAAAGGAGGCCAGCAGAAAAGATTGGGAAGGTGACAAAGACAAAGAACGAAGAGGGGAGAAAGAAGATGAAAGCTCTGTGGTTCAAACCAACTCCCAGCTTAGCCTCAAATCTCCTGTTACCATGGTGATTGAACTGCCGATATACTGTCCCCCGAGACTCTGTCCTGAAAACACAGGAGGAGAAAGAGAAAGAGAGAAAGTAACACAAGGACAGGCAGAAGGGCAGAATAGCACAGGTGTGCTAGACAAGGACTGCACTGCAATTAATGTACAATACCCTCAATCCCATTCAGGAAACCTTCATGCATCCAGCCAGGCTCAGTGGAGCCTTCAAAAGGCTGTTATTAAATGTTAAAGCATTTAATTTACACTTAACTCAGCCTATATAGGACAACAGTATGCAAAACCTTGCACTCAATATAATCTGCACTAATCAATATTTTTCTATTCACAATGGATCAAATGTCTATGTATAATGTGAAAGATGTCACTCCTACTGTATGAACCCACAGGAAATTATTACCCAACTCCGCAGTTCCCCTCAGCTCTATGGAGTGATTAAGCATCTTTCAGCTCATTTTTTCCGCCCGCAACTTTACTGCTTGGGTTCACCATGCTCATCAACCTTGTTTACAGACACAGTAGGCAACAAAAAACATCTAATAACTCTGATAAGCCCAGCACCGAACAGCAGACAGACAAGATTAGCGACTAGCTGGTGAACATAGTGAACATAAAGAGAGATATTTCCCTCAGGAGTTGGTGGAGACCAAACTAGAGCTAAACAGAGAGTGAATATTGGACTTTGTCGGGTGGCCAGAAACACAACTTCAAATGAATGCTAATGTTGCTCCGTGTCTGCTGGATGTGAAAATAAGCAACTGTTTGCTAACATGTTAGCCATATCAACTTCTATATTCTTCTATATTCATAGACTTTATTTATATATAAGTACTACTTTTCTCTTTTTAGGCGTATAGTGTCACATAAGGCCAGCTGTTGTTATGAAATGGATATTGGTATTTTCATGATGCATTATCATTTACATTATGTATTCTTTGTGCAGACAAATATATGAATATGCCTTATTAATGCAGCTGGAAATATGTGACATTAATATAGTATCTTGTATTCAGAAAAATTATTGAAATCACTAATGTCACATAACGAACTAACATAAAACTGACTACTGAAATAAAAACAAATCAATCAGTACTAACTGCTCTCTCTCTCTGTCTCTCTGCCTCTCTCTCCCTCCACAGCTGTATCATTCATGAGACACAGCGCATCAGCCTTTGGATTTGCCGTGAGTTCCACCTCCCTTCTTCCCTCCATTTGCATTGATCAATTAGTCATAACTTTGGTCTCTGTGATTTATTAATGAATCCTGTTACCAAAGTGTTATTGGTCCCTTTGTCTCCAAGGTAACAGGGCAGAGAAGAGGGGCCGGGGCATAGAGCTCAGGTTGAATGTCAAAATGCCTTTTGTGTGTGCTAAACACATCTGCTGGCTTTCACCAAAATAAAGCTTCTTATTCTTTAGAGGAAGCGATTGAGAGTGTCATCAGTTTAGAAAATAAGACTTAATAAGAGTGAAGTGAAAATTAAAGCATCCACACCCTGGGCCAGTGAGAGGAAATGTGATTAGCATAATGTGATTAAAATATTGTAAACCATAATCTGCAGTGCTAGCTATCTCTTTATTAGAGATTGAATTTTAATTAGCAAGTGCTAGGCTGTCTATGACAGTTTTAATAAAGCAGCAAGAAGACAATAATATGATATAACCCAACGCAAAGGGGTTAGATCACAGCAACTGATCATCTGTAGCTTTAGCTACTATAATGTATGATGCTGACATTTTTCTTTTAGCTGTTACAGGTACAATGTATGACATGAAAATTAAATGATAACGATCATGCCATATTTTATGATACAGCTTCAGGGGAGATAAGACTTTCTTTAGTCTTCTTTGAGAACTGACAAATGCAACACAGGGTCATGTGTAACGTTAATAATAATGTTTATCACCTTGATTCCCCTGTGGCAATAAAACATCATCAGTATGTTGGTCATGCAATACATTTTAAAGCAGATCCTGTTCCTGTTTCGCACCAAAGCCAGCATTCATTGGATCTCTGAAACCATTAAGACATCACAATTCATACCTAACTGAATAAGTGCCCATAAGATCAAGAGCCTCTTTATTCAGTTTTTTTCAAGTGGATATATTAGTGTAAGTGCACTTTTAAAGTTACATTATTATTCTTTTTACAACACAGGATTTTTAATTTAAGGTACTCTTCATGATAAAATGACACGTGGTAACCACAGATAAGATTGTGATACTTACAACAAATGCCACCAAGCATTTGATACGTTTGAGTGTTGCGGTGCATGTAGTTTTTATAAGCACAACACTGATACAGTATCATGTAACACAACATATCATATGCCATTGATATTTTGAAAAATGCAATGTTTTGTGCGGTGTATCGAACACAAGAGGTGTTAACAACTTATCAAGCTGCTATCTGAAAAACGTTCTTTCTTTTCCTTGTTGTTACAATGCTGCAGCTATTGTAATAAGTTGGATGTAACCACTGTAATAACCTGTAACTTAATACCCTTTCCCCTCTTCCTTTGTTGCTCGGTTTCTCTTTCTGCTGTAGTTTGATGCCACGCTGGATGTCCTGTCATCAGTCATTGTCCTCTGGCGCTACAGCAATGCAGCAGCTGTGCACTCTGCGCACAGAGAGTATATGTGAGTACCAAGCAACGTGCTGAGTTTAATTAATGTTTGATTAATGATGAATCAATGTGGTGTGAGGCAATTTGGGTTACTTTTCTCCACCTGCATCAAAGCACGAGAGCTTCTGCATTTCACTGTATATATTCATCTACAGTATTCATCCATGCATCTCTCTTTCCATATGTCTTTCCCCTTGTGTTCCTTTTATCTACAAGTCACCCCTGATCTTGATTTATTTTGACTAAGATGCAAATTCATCAACTAAATTTGGTTTTGCAATGTTGTTTGTATGTGTTTACACGTGTTTACATCAGTGATGGTATTATTTTCAGCATTGTCAGTATTTTAATGGTTGGTTTCGCTGACCATGCCACAACAAATGGTGATTTAAGTGTTTCTGACATAAAGGTAGCAAGTAGTTGCTGAAGATGAATAGATGTAGGAGGGGAAGAGGTCATTCACCCTGGGCTGGGGTCTTCAAGCAGATTATATTGAGCCGAGGAAAAAGGAAACTCGATGCAGGGGATCTGTCTGTTAGGTGTTGTTACCCCACAACAGCTTCGGTGCTCCCTGACATACGTTATCTGTTGTCTCTGAACTCTACTGGAGGGATGAACACCATTTTTTACAAAGATATTCCCTCATTTGGTGTTTTAATGATGTTGGTGGAAAGAGCTGTCTAACACATCGATCCAATGCACTAGGTGTTCAATTGGGTGGAGATCTGCTGACTGTGAAGGCCATAGCATACGATTCACACCATTTTCATACTCATGAAATGATTCACTTACCCTTAATTTTTACTGAATGGTAAATTTACTGAATGGGAGTTAAAGCATGGATACAAACAAGAGCCGCTTTTGTACCGGAGTGTGTAAGGGCTTCATTCCTTTGCCTTGCAATCCAGTCATTCCATGCATGTGCGTGTGTGACATGTCTTGATATTCTTCTGAAAAACAAACTACTTTGTTTCATTCTGAGAGCTGAGAAATAGAAATGATGAAAACCAAAACGTGTCATGTTTTTGCAAGGTTGAAGCATTGCACTGCTGTATCTACTTGCCCACTCTCTGAATCCATTGTGTTTCCATGTTTTTTGACAGAGATAAAAGAAGACTTTGTAAACTCTCAGTGAAAGAGTATTTCAAGAGCATGTTGGATGGATGAATAACTCAGAACTTTCCACCAATGGGATGTTGTCATATTACTGGCGTTTTTACTTTGAGGATGTGACATCTTATTAGGCTTTCAGATTGATTGGGCATACCCAGCTGGACAGATTTAAGAATTTTAGAAAGTGTTTCTTCATTTGAGGGGAGGAGGGAATGGAGCAATATATTCATATATATTGAACTAAGTCACTCACTGTATGTCACCGTACGTCACTGCTAAACATAGGCTTGTTAATCCAGCCGTTCTCAGGCCCGCTGCCGCTCAGCTGAGTTCTTCAACTAGCTGTCAGGCTGCACAGAGCCTTGTTTGTCTTACAACAGCACCTCTGCTTAGCTCAGAGGTGTCGGGGATGATGAAAGACAGAGCTGCCACTCTACCATCCATTGATACACACACATACACACCTGAATGTACACAGTCATAAGCACACACAAAGATTTTTCTACACTTTACTTCTTATTATAATATGTAGTCAAAAACCATGCAACACATATGCATACGTGTACATGCACACACACACATTATGTCCACACACATACACACCAAGAATGAGAACATGCATTTCATATACACGTCCTATTTGCTGTAAACAGGCAGAAACTGGACATTTAAAGTTTGACCAATGCGGTTTGTGCTCACGCTCTCGCTCACGAGGAGGGCAGAGTTTCAGACTTCCTGTAGGTTGGTACATGTAAGTTAGTTCGTTAGTTTTTGGCCCAGCCCACATGGGATTACAAGACACCGCTCCTTTACCAAACATGCATCTTCCGGTAATACATACACGAAAACAAAATAAAAATGTAAGAATGAGACAGAATGAGACTTTCAGGTTACAGTGGCTGAGAGATTAGATAAAGAGGCAAAAGAGACAAAGAAATGGGAGGATATTAATACCCTCTGGCTAAAGACTGTCTTGGATGGACAATGTATTTAGGCTACATTTGTATTTACTAGCTATTTTTTAATTTTATGCTATCTTTTCCCCATTATATTTTTATCTATGGCATAATTTTGAGTACAGTTCCATGGCATCTTGTTGATGTATCAGTTACTTATTAATGCATGCATGTTTTAGCACTTAACATTTCCATTTTAGAGCTGGAACTCAATTTAGAGTCGCAATGGCTCTAAAATTGAGTAAGTATCAAGTGCGTCTTGGAGAGACACATTCCTCAAAAGTATGCAGCCAAAGTTGCCTTTCCTCAGTGAATTGTGGCAGTTTTATTGTGACCGACGACCATCCAAATCAGTAAAGGATAAACACCACTTCACTGCACCTGTCAGATACTGTGTCTCTGTTCTGTAGGGAGATAGATGGGACACAGATATTGTAATTCTGGCCCAGCAGACGTGTCAGAGGAATTGAGACTGTAAATGATCAAGCAGTGAAGAGGTATTCAATAACCACATCTTATTCCATTGCTGCCGGAGCAAGCGGGTGTGCACATGCAAGCATCCTATAGCCCAACCTCCCAGAAACATTCACCTCATTATCTGATATTTTTTTAATGAACAAACATCACAAAGTGCCACCCTCAAGTGTTCTGACGGAAGTCGGCAAATTGTTTATTCTGCTAGCACGCAGTGCCCCAAATAGATTATAAACAGTCTTCTGACATCTGACAAACACTGTGATTGTGTTGTTTGTGAAATTTGGTTTTGAGATTAGATGTATGTATTATCGCTAAAATCAGGCATAAACAGTTACTGCTGTAACATTACACATCATGAGCTGTGCCAGACACAGTGTCATGTGATAATTTTATCATCAGCCTGTGAAATTAACTTCAGTCTTTAGTGTAATAGAAGGGAATTGATGCATCAGTAGGCTTACCACTACCCTGCCATATCACTGATAATGTTATTACTGACATATTTTCACAGGATAGGGATTTGCCTTGGCTGTAATTGAAGCCAGTGAGCAGGAGTTGTTAATGGCTGATTTTTTTTTTGTTCAGCTGCTCCTTTAATATTTCATAGAGGCTGGTAAATACCTTTCCTAGTTTTCCAGACTGCCAAAGGCCACTGCCGGTGTCATTTATAACTGTTTATGTCAGGATACTTTGAACATTTGTTTGGATCTTTGCTGCAGCAGGAAAATGATACATTATTCTGATTCAAATGCAAGAGAAAGACACAAGAACTGGGAGAAAGTGTGACTGCTACTAGTGTCAGCGTGTTTAGGTTATTGCTTTAGCTCAACTTTACATAACTTCCTCATGGCAGGTTTTGCAAAGAGATCACACTGGCTGAAGCAAACTCCTAACACTCCGCTCTCTGTCTGTTTGTCTGCAGAGCATGTGTAGTCCTCGGGGTGGTGTTTGTTCTCTCCTCTCTGTGCATCCTTGGAAAGGCTATCCATGATCTGGCTACCAGGGTGCCCCCGGAAGTGGTAAGATCACACACACACACACACACACACACACACACACCAGCCCACTCTTTGTAGGAATTCTGTTCAAATTGAACAATATTTTAGGAAAAGGGTTAATGTCCAATGCTGACATAAAGTGCCAACACAAGAACTGTGTGACATTTTATGTTTCTTTGTTCCATTGTGGGACTGTTTAAGGGCAGCATATAATGTAATTATAATTTCTCACTTAGAATGTGGACACTCCAATAAAATGGAGGACGTTGCAAAACTGTCCAATATTTATGCTCTTTTTAGTCAGCGGGTTTTCGGGTGATTCTTGGCATTGCTGTCATGGGAGGACTGCTGTCTGATGGAGAGTTAAAGAGAGAGACACCAGATTAACTCCCTGTGCCCATACAGTACTTGTAAATATGTTAATTATTATTAAATTATTGCTTTTAGAACCTTCTTAATCATGAATAATAACCAATTAAATGGGTACTCCAGAGATTTAGTATACTCACAAGAGGCAGATTTAAAAAAGAATGGTCTGTGCAGAGTCAAGCTGGATCCTACACTTCCCATCATGCTACTCAGTAGTGTCTTTCATCAGACCCACTTCTCCCTCCTAAATACCCACTTCTTAAAAACTCCACACCTGAAGTTTGTAACACAGGATTTCTTTTATAAAGTTTATCATCTGGGTTATTATCTCAAAGTGAAGTAGGAGTCATACAACTGTTTTCACAGGTTGTGCAGTACTCCTGGTGATAAGTAAACTGAATTTCATGTGTAAAATCGGTAGAGTGCCCCTTTAAACTGTTGGAATCCTCTCATTTGTGTTAATATTGATGCCTTATGGCATTGTACTGCAAGGGCAAAGTTTTGTGTTGGGCAGTTTTGACCCTGCTGAGGGGTGTGCTTATTTATTTTTCAAGTGCTGTTTAATTCAAGGTTAAAACATTTGTTTCAAGGATTGCCAATGCCATGACAGTGCAGCTGTTTAAACCTTACCCTGGGCATTGTGATTCTCTACAGCATTTTATGAAAAAGACACAACTCATTAGCCGCTGCAGATTCCCCAACAATATAAACAACGTGCTTATGAGAAAAGTGGCAAACACAGGTGCATGTGTGTGTGAGTTCACGGCACAAATTACCACACACACACGTACTGTGAGCACACATGTTCACATGCATGCACGCCACACACACATATTGATGTGGTATAATGAATGAAAATTAACAAGAGCCTATTCCATATTCGATCAGTTTGAATCAATACATACACGTACAGTACATGTACACACAGTGCAACACACACATACACACACACCATTCATTGTTGTGAGCGAAGTGTCTTTTTATAGCCCTCTGCTGTGGCTCTTCTGACGTCAGAGTTTTTGTCTCCCTCCACCTGACTTTTGTTCCTTTTTTCTCTTTGACACAGACATGCACAGACTGGCACACACACTTTCTTTTTAATGTCAACTTCACTCCACCCCCCCAACACACACACACACACAGCCCTCCCACCACAACCACCTCTCTCTGGAGGTGTTAAGACTATGAATAAGGCCCCAAAATAGTCTCATCTTTCTGTTGCTGGGGCACGGCCCAACTCTTCCATCGTCGCACTGTTTGGGGTGTGCCCATCGCATCCTTTCCAGTTCTGTGCTTTGAACCCTCCTATTTGGTTTGTAAATGATTTAACCCTCACCATCTGTCCATTTCACTAACCAGTGAAGCCAAGACAGAGAAGAAAGAGAAATTTTTACACTCCAAAAACACATTGTTCCTATTTAAGTTTCCTATTACAGTATGTAAAAACTCAAGATGCACTTTGTGGTTTTGTTACAGAGCCCAGCAGTGCTCCCAAATTCCCAAAATATCTTCACATTTCACTGTTGATGTGTTTAAACTCAACACAGTTCACAATTTTCAAACAGCATTGAGCTGAGAGGAAATTTGAGACTTGGAGCACTATTGGGCCCCTTAACAAAATCAGGGAGTGTTTCTCAAAGGTACCCTGTGGAGATTTTTTATGAACAAACAAAAATACATTTTGTATACTTGAGGCCTAACAAATGTTTTGAATGCATTTCTTTCCTCATGAACCATTGCAAAGACTATTTTTAAAAAAATATATTTTCAAACCTGCACCCATCAGCTAGCAGTCTTTTTCTTCCTTGTCCTCTCTGGTGTACATTTCTTGGTGTATTAAAACCAACTGTTGACCAGTGGAAGGCCATGAAAATCGCCAGCAGGAGTATAGAATGTGTGCTATACATGTGCTGCATGTACTTGTGCGTGAGCACGAGATACAAACAAAACACCTGCTTGTTTATAAAAACATTGCTCCATAGTGCCACAAGTGACCAAAACTCCATGGGGTACCTTTAAAGATGAAGAAAAATCTGCTCTCTTATAGTTTATTGTAATGCTAATATTCTTTATCTGGGCAATTTTATTCTTCAATGTAGCTATAATTTATCTATGTTTTGTATTGTTTATATTAAGTTTTAACATTGTGTTTTATATGCCATGATGATATAGTAAACACATATTTCTGACTTTGACTGTTTTAATAGGCTAATTGTGGTAAAATAGCCACAGAAAGTCATTTTAGGCTCTTTTTACACTGAAAGTGAAACAAACTTTTGCCTTGCATTATTTGCACATATTTGACCATTTGTGTAGTGTGTTTATTCGCCCCAAACAACCAATGTACCACCTGTACAGATATTAATTATAATCTAGCTAGCAAATGATGCACAGATCTTGTATAAAATTTCTCTCCTTTTTCCTCTTGTCTCTGTACATTTATGAAGCAGATTCATAAAGAATTTTTCAATTAAGTTGAAACGCTTTTAACCCATGACGATGCATCCTTCCAGTGTACCAACTTACAGACATTAGCTATAAGCTAGCTAGCAACAGATGAACTGAATATTGTATGCACAGTCTCTCCTTTTTCCTTTTGTTGTTGTATATTTATGAAGCAGATTGATAAACAAGATAGTTGTAAATTTTTTTTAATACATTGATACAATTTCACTTCGCGGGGACACCAACCGTGGAGAAAGTCCCCAAACAATCATGCAGTTTTATGAGTTAAATTAGGGGAAACTTCATAAACTTTGTGAAACACAGTCTATATCATATTCTTGTAAATTTGGAAAATGTAATACAGTAAGTTATTTCTTTCTTTGTGTAAAATACATTGTGTCAGTTTGTCCCGGCATGTTGCTATACTGGCGTGTAGACCACGCAATGCCTAGGTAGATGATATGCCTTGTTAACAGCATATAAAGTCAGCTGCACAGATGAGTGCAGCGCACACTGTCGCACACTGATTTCAGGCACACTCGCTCAATGAAAATGTCCAGCGGCACTGGGCAAAGCAGATGGCAGTAAACCGTTTCAGCTTCCATAATCACTGCTCCTCCTGGTGGATAGATAAAGCATTGCAACTGGTTTCCACACATGGGAGGATCACATCATCAAGGAAGGATCACATACCAGCCAAGGACCCTGCAGGGACCCAGTGGGGACGAGCCACAGATCAGCCTGGACCCTATCACACAATTTTAGATGGCTGCTTGTCAGGGGGGCTTGTCTTGAAAGCGACCCAAGAGCAGAACACAGACCAGGAGACAAAGGATAGTTAACAGGTTTATTAGCAGAAGACTGTGGGAAGGGAGGACCCGGATGTGGAGATGGCGAGGCGGCTTGGCAGAGATGGTGAGGGGAATGGGTAGCGAGCAGGCCACTGGTAGCCGGCAGTGAGTCGGGCTGGCAGGCAGACAAGCGAGCAGGTTTCCTTAAGCACAGGGAACAGACAGGGTTAAACAACAATCAGAAAAGTCGAGATAGCTTCTAGTAGAATAACAAGAGTAGGGCCGGAGCGTAGGTACCACAAGTACTGGAACAATGAACTGGCGATGAGTGAACGGAAAGCCAGGGTAGTTAACTGCAAAGCTGATGAGTTGATTGTAGGCCGGTGTGTGATTCAGGTGAGCGGGGAGGCGGAGGCTCGACACACACACACACACACACACACACAGACACAGACACAGAGAGAGACAGACTGGGGACAAACGGAACACACCAGGAAGGGGAGCATGGGAAAACACAAGGAAGTAACGGGNTAGCGAGCAGGCCACTGGTAGCCGGCAGTGAGTCGGGCTGGCAGGCAGACAAGCGAGCAGGTTTCCTTAAGCACAGGGAACAGACAGGGTTAAACAACAATCAGAAAAGTCGAGATAGCTTCTAGTAGAATAACAAGAGTAGGGCCGGAGCGTAGGTACCACAAGTACTGGAACAA
>NTHP01000125.1:789926-818426 GCA_003416845.1 Oplegnathus fasciatus | reverse complement strand
ACACAGACACAGAGAGAGACAGACTGGGGACAAACGGAACACACCAGGAAGGGGAGCATGGGAAAACACAAGGAAGTAACGGGAGCATGGCTGTTGCCGTGACACTGCTACTGTACAGCAAAATGATAACTGCTGTATCCAAAGAGTTTTGACAACAACAAAGTGAGAAACAACAGACTAAGAGTAGATACAGGTAAAGTGAGGAGAAAACAAGAAAACAAAGAGTGTTGGAATTCATGTGGATATGATGACATTTAATGGAGGGACGTATGCGTCTTCTTGAGCATTTTAAGCGCATGTTTGATGGTGTAAAAATTTAGTCATTGAGGGCCCTTTGACCACAAATCAAAAGAGATAAAGCCAAGAGACTGAAGCTTGTTGAGGGCAGCAGCTATTCTGCAGGCTGTGTTTGATGCTCCAGTGCCATTATGTTAATAGTGACTGTGGGTGTTAGGTCTCAGAGGAGCTTCCTGACACCAGCAAGAGCCTATTACCACTGTCTTTCACATTCTCTCTCTTTGCTTCACCATCTCGCTCCCTTCTTGCCGTCTTCCCTTCTGGGCTGCAACACTCTCTGTCTTACCTAACCGCTTTTTGTTTTTCAATAAAATTGATGGGGTTTTTTTGCATAGAAACACAGTTCTTACCCATACACAGATATATGTCTTTGGCCTCTATTTAGTGTTGGGAAGGAACAAGACAACCACAGATTCTGTACAGTCCTGTGGTGGGTTATTCTTGGCATGTAAACTACATCTAATTGATTATCAGTTTGTTGAAGAGTGATCTCAGCCATCTGGCTCTGTCTTTTTATGTAAAATACTTTCACTGGCTACTTGGCTTGGCTGAATTTGTAGAGGAGTTTATAGGGTAGGTTCATCTCATTCTCTGTCTCATGTATCCAGTCTCTCTCTACTTTCTTCCCTCACTACCTCATTCATTATCTTTTGCCTCTCTCTCACTCCACATCCTACGCCTCTTTCATGGTTTCGCTCGCCCCTCTTTCATCATTATACCCAGTCTCTTTCTCTAACCTCTCCCTACAAGCTGACCTGTCTCCCCCCATTACCATGTCAGTCTTCACTGCTTTATTGTTTTCAGACTCTTATTTCTGTCGGTCTCTTTCTCTGTAGCCACCGTTGGGCTTTTTCGGCAGAAAACAGGCTTGTTCACTGAGGTTTCTTCAAACAACTTCATCAAACAGCAGTCAGAAGTGATTTATCACAACAGCAGTGATCTGTTTATGTGCCCTGTTTGTACGTGTCTGCAGGACAGCGCGTGTGACTGAAAAAGCCAGATAGAAATTATGAAAATGAAAATGAAACGTTTAAGAGAGAAAGTAGAATCTGCAGTCTGATGTTTGATGGTTTGATGTTGTCATCAACTAAACTTGGTTCTCTGGTTTCTTTTTCTGGGAAATTTTCCTGTTCACACGTACATTTAACAGCCAGAAGATAGCAGCAGCAATACAGTGTGAATACAGTAAAATGTTGCTACCTTTAAGTATAGGGCCGTATCACATTGAGCGGACAGAGGGTGGAGAAAATCAGGAATCCTGATTCGCATCACGTCCAGGGTTGCTGCTCTCATGGCAGGCTGTCTGTGTCTAGTGCCTGATTAAACACAGAGAGCTGAGATTGGCTCTCCCTGCATCTGTGCTGGATGAAGAGAGGGCAAAACACACTGATGCAACAAATACATACATACAGTACATGCATGCAGTGACACGCTCACGGTAAACTCACTTTGATTCAGTTTGTTCTCACATCTTGATCTCAGTGACGCCTAACAATCATAGTAGGAAAAGCACAGGTGTTACTAATAACAGTCACAATGGCTCTGTTCTATTCAAGTGTCCCAGTAAGTCATAACAGTGTGACAGTGAACCAGCATGCACAATACCAAGAGCCTGAAACTGAAACAGCTAAATGGAATTCAGCCATCACTAATGTTACTATTTACACCTGTCAAAATGTGTTCTGTGATAAAGGCCTGTTCCACTCTTAAAGACCCTGTGCACCCACGCTCACCCACTAACTCAGGTTTAAGTTGGCTGGATCTATACTGGAATTACACGAGGTCACCGAACTTCATGAACCAATAAGAATGATAAGGTGTAATTTCTCCCACTCAAACGGCTGGAACAACATTACAAGTCAGTCAAGTACAGTCTCTACATGCCCACACAGTCCTTACAAAGCTTCTAATCAGGCAAATTAAGTGAAAACACCTGTGTGGGTGGACCATGAGTGTGAAGTCTGGTGTTAATTCATGTCAACAACTTCACTGTTCAGTCCAACAGATGGCAGCAATGTGACAATATAGGAGAGGCCAAGAAGAATACTGGCAGCTTAGGCTTACATTAGCACTCATGTAAGACCTTTTTGCAATGAGGACATTGAAAGAGAAGTAGAAGAGATGAATACTGATGTACTTGTAACTTACTTTTGTGTTTCTGCTTTTCCGAATCAATTTCTGTGCATGTAAATCCAACAGACGTATAGTTGGAGTCAAACTTCTTGGCAATGTGAGTGTTTTGACTACTACAATAAACCAGGAGAGACAACAATATGCCTTTTTGACGGAAGACATTTTGATGTGTCAGAGTAGGAAAAGCACATTTGTAAAATGGTTAAAAATGAATGAGGGCTGAATTCCATTTGGCTGCTTCAGTTTCAGGGTCCTGGTATTGTTCATGCTGGCTCACTGTCACACTGTCATGACTTACTGGCACACTTGAATAGAACGAAGCCATCGTTAATGTTATCAGTAACATTAATAACAGGGCGGCTGTGGCTCAACAGGTATAGCAGGTCATCCATTAATGCCCAGGTTGGCGGTTCAATCCCCGGCTCCTCCTGTCCATGTGTTGAAGAGTTGCTCCTGATGGGCAGCTTAGCACCTTGCGTGGCAGCTCTGCTGCCATCAATGTGTGAATGAATGAGAGGCAACATTGTAAAGCACTTTGTCTGGTCAGGTAGAAATTGCTTTATAAATGCAGTCCATATTACCATTTACCATTTTATACACCCATGAGTAGGTGTGTGTATGACTCAGTGAAAATATCTGCTGTGAAAAAGATCTATTACATCCATTTGTGTGAGTAGAGGCCCACACTATCCAAATATGTTTGGCCTAATTTTATCCAAATATGTTATAAATAGCCCTGACCAAAAGTGTAGTGAAGAAAGGCTGACAAAAACAACAGAGTTGGATTCTTCTCACATATGTCTCGTATTGTCCCAGTTTCTCTTTTTTTTTTATCTCCTCCCTGTCTCTGTCTCTCTCCCCCCTGTTGGGCCAATTAAATCTGATAGAGAGACACTCTGGGGTCAAGTGTTGGTTTTTGCTGAGTCTGTTTGAGACTTCAGTTGAAAACACCAGACCCTCACATCACTTAGAGATGTCATCTGTGTGACCTTGGGTTGATGCACCAAGTCAAGCCTGTATATATATTATTAATGGTTGAGCTGAGTAAAGCTTTGTGGGCCATTCTGTCTGACTGACAATGTTGGAGCTTTTAGTGTCTGCTTTACAGACACTGTGTCTAGCTTTCTCTCATTTTGTTTGTATGCTTTATCTTTAGCTTTTCCTCCTTTTTATGTCATCCAACACACATCCAAACACAACCTGTTATACGAATAATGTGTTTTTCTATCCTCTCCTCCTTGTCTTTCTTTAGGATGACTTCCTCTTCAGTGTGTCGATAGTGAGCGGGCTCACTTGTGCTGTGCTGGCTGTGGCCAAGTTCATGCTGGGAAGAGTGCTGACTAGCCGCGCACTTATCACTGACGGTACGGTACACACACATGCACACATAGTTTAATATAAATAAATGAATAGCACACCAATCTAAGAGGTCTTTGCAAAGCTTACAAATTGCCACAGAATGGCAATGGGAAATTTGACTCACTCAGCACAGATAAACGTCCAGGAAAATTATCTTGTTTTCCATAACTCATTAGCCATTTCTTTAGCCTTTTAATGTTGATAATCAATGTCTGTGTCTCTCTGCTGCTAATAACAAGTTGATCAACCAGAACAGCTACAGAACAGACTGACTTACAATAGCTGTGTTGGTTTTGAGGGAGAAAAAATTGATTAATTGAAAAAAATGATTTTGAGTTTGAGAGGAGATAGTGTTGAATGATACTGTATAAGTAGAGAGACAACTGTTGTTCAACAGGAAAAAAAAACAAAACTAAAATGTTGTTGAAAAAAAAAAATTTAGTTATGTAATACTAATTCTTTTACAAACAGTGATAGATGTATTCAGATCAATCTATCAATATCATAGTGTAACAGTACATACGTATAATCAGCAAGGTGTACTCAAAAGTAAAAAGTATCCAAAGTAAAAGTACTTCTTATGCAGCAGAATGGCAGAGTCAGATTTATATTATTATATATTGTTATCGGATTATTGTTACTGATGCATTTAATTGTCAGAGGCATTTGTTGTGTTTTAGTGTTTTAGCCCGTCCAGAGGGATCTAATTGTATTATTTTATATGCTGTTGGCTAGTTTCATTTACTGCATAACAATACATCACATTTTATATGCTCATTATAGGCCTTCAAAGTCTTAGTTTGCAAAGTAACTAGAAGCTATAACTGTCAAATATATGTGGAATTAAAAGTACAATTTTAAGTATAAAGTAACATAAACCAAGGGTAAAAGGTGGTTAAGATTTGGGCACACTAACCCCAAACACAAAACAAGCGTGACATCCAAAAGGAAAAGAATCTAAAGCGTTAAAACCAAAACCACTAAACGTAGTGTGTGAGTGTGTATGTTCCTGTGAGAGAGAAAGTTGCTCAGGCAACTGAATTGAAAGAACTAATAGGTTATGACCCACTGGCTGCTCATAGACACATGCACATGTGAACAAAAGCACACACACAGACACACACACACACACACACACACACACACACACACACTGCTATCCCCAGGTCTCACAATGCACAGGGCATCAATCCAATAAACCTGAGGTTGCTGTTCTCAGAGCCTGGATTTATTTCCCACAAGACTATACACTTACTGCAGGCGAGACAATAACCCAGTGTGCTAGCATTCACACAAGGAGAAATGTAATTATAAATACAGGGTATATAGGGGTATACAGGGTAACTCAAATACAGGATATGTAGTCAACAATTATGTAGGCTATAGCCATTTATATTAAAAAAAACATCTCTCTCTGTCCAAAGATAAAAAAAAAAATGTCTGGCAACCTCATAGTGACAACAGAACTCCAGAAAGTCACTGCGCTTGGCCAAGAAATAGTCCGGGAAAACGTAAAACTGCAACTTGTCATTTTTACACTTCGTTTTTTTGTACAGATTAAACAATTGAGATATAACATGTTGATTAGTGAGCTTTAGAGGTGCTGGTATGTGAATTTTGTTACCGACAGAGCCAGGCTAGCTGCTTCCCCCGGTTTCCAGTCTTTATGCTAAGCTAAGCTAGCCGGCTGGCTGTATTGGTTCCTATTTATCGTACAGATATGGCAGTGGTATCAATATTCTCATCTAACTCTCAGCAAGAAAGTGAATAAGTGAATTAACCAAAATGTCTAAACTATTCTTTTAACACCAAAAGAAACCCTCAGATAAACAGATTGCTGTTTATGTTTAAAACTGGGTACCACTTTTGATAATATCTGTGTAAATCCTTGGGTCATTATCAGGATAAGTAAAGCGTATTTAAGTTTAGGCAACTGAAACTACTCAGACATACAATACATAAGCAGACATGACATTTTCCCCATGTTTGTGTTTTTCAGGGTTTAACTCTCTGGTTGGTGCTATTATGGGATTTTCCATTCTGATCAGCGCTGAAGTCTTCAAGCACCATACTGATGTCTGGTTTCTGGATGGCACCATTGGAGTTCTCATTGGACTCATCATTTTGGCATATGGCGTCAAGTAAGAGATAAACCAACCGCAGTCCCCTGTCTACAGTTCTTTTACTGATTTAGAATATTTCATCATTTCTGTTAGGCCACTTTGGGCTCTATTCATATTTTATTAATGCTTGACAGCTATGTACTAGCTGGGGCGCTAAGTCCTAATACAGGCTGAGTAATTTCTTCACATTTACATATTTTCTAATGAGAGCTTGTTTCTGTGTCCACAGACTCCTGAAGGACATGGTTCCCCGTGTGAGGCAGACGAGGAACTACGAACGCTTTGAGTGAGAGACCTGTGTGTTGACCAGACGAGCAGGTTCACACACACACACACGCCCACACACACCTGGCTGCCTCCTGTCCTCCGCCCTCTTCTCTCCGTCTTTCATGCACACTTCAATACACATTTCACCTGCACATGCAGCACATACAGACTCGACGTTCCCATGTTCTCATACACATGAATATATACACACATGCTGTATATAGTGTACATAGTACATGCAGACATAAACAAACACACATGCATGCACACACAAACACAGACGTCTGAGAGACTTTGAGGGAAAAGGACGTGATTGAAGACCACCTCCTGGAAAGAAAACGCTTCAGTTAAACTCTACTTTTCTTCTTCGCCTTTTGTCCATGAACCACCATTTTAAAAATGACTTCTAGAATAAGGAAAAGGACCAAGAACTGAGTTCCTGTCTACCAACAGGAGCTTTGGACTTGTTTAACCTGGACTTACTGTAGTTGCTGCTTAGACGACACTATTCACATCATCACAGTTTTGCCACTACAAGAGACTACAGTATATTGGTTTGTCCTTGTGGGTTCTGCTATTGTCATGGTGGGCATAATAGGGATCAAAATTTATCAAATGATGTAAATTTTACTTAAATTAGGCCTACACAAAAGATAGTGTGTTTTCCTGTTTAATTTACTCGAGAAAACATATTAAATGAGCTTTTAAAGATTTTTATATCTCCCTATTGTATCTTAGCTAAGAATACAAACTCTATGTTGAGGGCTGCCCACTAATTTTTGTTAAGTTGTTATTAAGTACAGGTGTTCCTTTCCTAAAACAGACAGAGAGGAGTTCCTGTCATGGAAGTGGAGAGCAGAGAAACAGGGACTCAGATAGACAGCATATAAGCAGTACCGAGTCAGCAAACACTGCTTTCTCCAAAAGGTGAAAAGCATCAGCGAACACGGTGAGGTCAGCGTCGATGTAGTCACTGTACAACTAAAAGCAAACAGCAGTAAAGAGGACAGGAGACACTAAGGACAAACATTTGCCATGCTATGGCTATAAACCTAAGTGCACAAGTCATTTGACCAGTTTATGTTACATTACATAGCCTACTGTACTGTATGTAATGTATCCAAGCACAAATTAGCAAACTTTCCTTCATGCACTGGTGTTTGTTGCTGACAGTGAAGCCAATTTTAACACAATGGGTAATTAGAAACTAAGAAATGATTTTTGAGGGTATTTAGCCTGTTTTGTCTTAACTACTATATCTTTACATATGTTTCATTGCCATATATTGTACATATCTTTTGATTTGTTTACAAACACACATACCTTAGTCAGTTATTTACTGATATCCATTCAGTATCTTTTGGTTGTTACTTGAAGCTTACTTTGACAAAGTAAAGTTTTACCAGGCTACAGCTAACAGCTGAAGAATAGTAATTAAATCCAAGTTTTTATGAGGGTAAGATGAAAAAAAACACACATCAATATCTATCTTGTGTTTTTGTTCAGGCTTAGATAATGAATAGATGTAAAAGCATTAAATCTTGGAAAGTTTCCTGTACCATTTGCTATAATCATGTTATTTATCATTTTCTCTATGGAGTGTTCGACTGAATCCAGTTGGGGTATTTTATTCATATTTTCTTCTTTTTCATCCTCATTTTGACTGCAAAGTTCATATGGAAAGTTGGATAAGACAAAGTGTCAAACCTAAGATGAAACAAAGCACAAAGATAAAGTGGGGATATCATTTTCATTGCATATCATTTGCAGAGACTGTGTTTTCTCCTGTGTCTGCTCACCTGCTTATTACCCATTTGTTCTGCATGTTCCCACTGTTGTCATTCATTATTACGTGCAATGAACAGGATGTAAATACAAGCCACACAGTCTGTAAATATGTTTATTACACTGTTTGGGTGCATCAGTAACAAAAAGTCACAAATATAGTGATTGTACGTTATGGCCAACATAATAGGCTTTTTGGAGTAGACAGCATATAGTTAAAGTACAGGATGATCAATGTTGCATATAGCTAAAAATGTTTACTCTATAGTGCTTATACTGTAAATGTTGTTTTACATATGACTGTAGATTATTGGTGAAATGAAATGACAAGTCTTACTGTACGTTTTTCGGTGAAAATCTTAGATTGGATGTAGGTGTGATCTGACAGCGCTGTCCAAGGCTCCTTTATCACTTATTAGAAGCTGTCAAAAGAATTGGTTGCCAAGCAAATCATTATTTTAAATGTTGAAACAAGACCTACAACTGACCACAGCCACACAGTTTACCTGCTGTCACAAATCAGCATTATTTTACTGAACTTTAACGGGTGAAATAAGCTCAAACATAAGATCACCCAGAATATTTTTAGAGAAACACTTAAGATTTAATCAGTGAGGAATTGTGTGCATTTCATGAAATTGAGAGGAATACCTTAATTGTCATCCTCTTGGAGGATACTTGGAGGAACAGAAGCACCACAAAATGAGCAATTAGATTAACTGAATTCATTGAGGCTAATTGAATTAGAAATAAATTGATATAAATAATTCATAGATACGGTGTTATGCACAAACAGATATTGAATGAGCTCACTACTTATGACCACAAATGTTCACTATCTTAAGTGTGGTAAACTGTATACTGTATATAACTACTTTGTGGCCTGGTTTCTTCCTGTGAATGTGGATCCAGAGTGCTTGTGAGCCCCCTTGTGGTAGAGGGCCACATGACAAGAGTTTTAATTAGTATTCAGTGCACTGGATCCAAGGGAGAGAGTCTAAATTTATCCCAGGCTGAAGACAGTTACAAAGCCTTGGACAGTGATTCTGAAGGGGCCTACAGTACATCCACTCTACACTGTAATTAAAAACTCTGAGTCTACATACTGGACAAGGTGCAAAATTTTTGGTATTATCTTTAGTTCCATTGTGTGAAGAATAAGGATTAGCTACTGTATAAACTGAAGGCGTGACTCAGCTCACACCACTTCAACTCACCAACAGCACACTGATTTGTAATGTTTCCCCCTTTCTCTTATGCATAGAAGACAATCTTTACATTGACTTTTACTAGCAAAGCACAGTGTTTATATGCTAACAACCACCACATAAGGCACAGAACAAACTCATAATAACTCAGTCATGGTATGCTATACTAGCTCTATTGCTCATATTGTTAACTATATTGTGTTAGGATAAACTGGAGACCATTTTGATCTTGGCAACAAAATCCTTTCTACCTCTCTTCTTTGCACTTTGTTTTATTTTCACGCCAGTTCTCTTGAGCACATTCATGCTACAGAAACTTTAGGCCGGGTGTTGTGACTGTGGCCCTGGCCCCCTTACACTCCTTAGTAATGAGTAATCTTTGAAGCTGTTACACTCACTGTAAATCACTAGGTAAGTGCAGCAGCTGAATACCAAAAAAATATATATATGTTAAATATAACTGTAATTCTATGAGCACCAGAGTTGCGGTTGCATTTCATTCATCTAAAATGTGATTTTTCCATTGCCCCATGAAATGTTTCAACCCTCACACTCCACCTCACCAAAACACTGCTAGAGGTTTGTGACCTCTGAACATGTATTACTTGTTTGCACAAACATGAAACCTCTATTCATTTGACAGGTGGTATAATATTTGAATCCATTTCATTGTTTCATTGAAATAGCTCAGAAACGTGTTCAGTTCTGCAGCTTGATGAACTGTGCCAAATCATTGACAACATCTGTCCACTCTTCTGACATGTGTGCATCATTCAATTGTACTTTTATTGATGAACTGACTTATTATTATCGCCCCAGGAAATCATTTTACTTAATTTAACAAAATTATGATAGCAATACTAACCACTTCTCTGTTGCTATAGGCTTTGCATGGGCTTGTAAAAACCCTTACAGCTTCAGTGGTTACAAATGCATTGCAACCACACACACACACACAAAACAAAACATACATGGAAAGATGTAACTGAATTTCCAATAAATCTGACTATGTAACAGAATTATTATTTGTCTGTTTGTACAGTAATGACATCAGTGGTATTACAGATGATGTAAACACAATTTATTTATGTAAAAGAACTATGAGGTATCTCTTTGTCAAAGAGCAAAGTTTTATTGATTAATAAAGTTTTATCCTGCTTATTCATCAGCAATGTCGAGACATGTTTTTGTTGTTTTCCACCACACAACTGTCATGGAAGGCTTTCCTACCACTAAGATAATACATAGAATGGGGACACAGAAATCTTTGTGCCATGTAGCTGTCACTAGTTGACAGTAAATATTGGTATAACTTATTTGTGCACTACTCAACATGTTTCGGATGTCTTCAAGAAGTAGGCATCGGTACTTTTAATCACGTAGAGATCACTCATTTTTGTGGCTACCGTGAATAAAGTGTTCTTTGTGCACTAATGGTCCCCTTCTCCTTAAAGGAACAGTTTGACAGTTTGAGAAATATGCTTATTTTGAAGATTAGAAGCTTGATACCACTCTCCTGTCTGTATGCCAGCAGGCAGTTAGCTTAGCTTAGCACAAAGACTGGTTCTGTCCACAGATAACAAAATCCACCTAGTTACTGGCAGTACCTTCTTTGTTCTGCAGAATTCTGCAGTTAAGACATAGGTTATATTGTAATACCTTAATGTAATGTTGCTTTAAATTGACTGAAATTCCTGGCGTTAACACTGGCGTAAAGCCCCCCGACATCAAGCCATGATACTGACCCTGCAGAACTTTTTACATTTCACTTCATTCATGCCATAAATCTGAGCAGAACTACACATACAGAATACTGTATGGATAACTTTGCTACACAGTCGAATATTAGACTTCAGTGTAGCAGAGCATTATTTTAGACTAATATAGTTTGTAATAAAAAACATTTCTCACTTCAGTATGTTCTCTCCCCTGCCCTGATTCAGTTTCACACGTTTGCATCATTATTTTAGGCCTGCACTCTTGCTGCTCTGGCAATACAATGTACATTAAGTGCACCTCATGGAGATGACTGGAAAATGGGAATTCATTCCCTTTATCTGCTTACTGGTTTTCAGGTTCACAGGAGACTGTGAAATCCCCTGCAGTTCACCTCATTAACAGACAAGCAGTGGCTGAATTATTTTGTGTGAATCAGGGCTTTGCAGACCAATGCTCACCCCCATTACTTGGCAAACGAAGTGCCTAGGAGGAGTGAATGAGTGCCTAAAGGCTGTGTGTATGGCAAATACAGTTAAACCTGGCATAATGTGGTCATTTAGTCTCTTCAGTCCAATCACAAAAACAGCAAAATCCCCAGTAAGAACGGAGTGGAGAAAGCCAGTCATAAACCTGTTGTTAATTATTATCTGTGCACATATGACCACATACTGGATGACTACAACATTGTTCAATTAATGCTGCATCAGAGAAATAGTGACAGAAAAGTAGTTTGATTACCACTGCAAAATTGTACAGGTTGGATAATCTGCGTCCCTCATCAGAGGTGAGCTTGCAAATGCAAAGCTGGTTTGCTGCCAACTGTCAAATGGCTGCAAAAAAATACGTAACCTGAAGGAAACACTGTAATAACATCATTGTTGCCCATAAATGGTTATACACCAACCATTGCAGGTGTTACAAACTGTATATCTCCAATCAAATACTTTTGGAAAACAATCTGAAACTGTTCGTAGTCCAGGTGGCCCTGTTGTAAGAAACAGTGGTGTTGCCCTATCCAGGCAACATGTGATGCCATGATACCTTTGTGGGGGTTTTTTTTAACACAATTTAAAGTTTTCATTCACTTTCATGTGCTATGGTATGGTATGGTATGACAGAAGCCTCACCCAAAGTCTACGAGGGATCCATTTGTGAGTTCTGAGTCTGGACAGAAAAAAATGAATTTGAATGAAATGAAATGAATACCTGTGATTTCAAATTCACATCACTTGCTCAAATGTGCAAACTCCACCTGGAAAAAGGCCAAGAATCAAACTTGGAGACTTCTTGCTGTGAGCATCAAGACAAGTGGAAATGGCCACGTAGTCACAGGGTGTTTGTGCTTTGATTCTTGAATTGACCTTTATGTGCAGAGTAAGTACATAGATTTTTGTTTTCCATCCAGCAGTTAGACACATGCCTTGCATAAGGCTATCTGGTCCTTAATGTAGTCTCTACAGGGGCAGACGCGAATCAGGGACTGGTCTGATCTCACACAGCTGAAGAGCAGGGGGTCAGACTGGAACAGACAGTGTTTACTGCTGTTGTTGTAGGCTGGAAGCACCATGTGACTGTCAGAAAGCTCTGATGTTTGACAATCAACACTGAAGCTGGGAAAAAAAGGGAGAAGAAATCAGCAGCTGTTTCATAAATCATAAAGTCATATAGCATTTAACTCTAATTGTGATGGAGGATTTCAATTATACAATCAGTGGATGTGAATGCACGTCATACTTGAGGGAATTAACGGTGTAGTATACAATTCCAATCCAAAGCACTTTTTGTCAAATTCAGTGAATATCTTCTCACAGTCCGCTAGCTTTCCATTTGGGTAGAGCCACCAACCCAGGTCATGAAATACCGATGCTTTAGCTGCGTTTCCACTAACCACTTTGGTATAGTATGTCACAACTCGTGCTCGTGTACAGGACAAACTAATGCTGTGCGTTACTCGCGCGAGTTTGAAGGAGCACTGAAGGGAGGGGTGTATTTGTTTGGCTGTTGAGTTCAAATATCAACAAGCTTTCTCCAGAATCATAGACTACACCTTTAAACCTGTAAGGCTGCACTAATGTGCAGGTTGTGTACCATCTTCAGCAAGCTCCACCATTCAAATTGTTAGGTATGAGTGGTTGGGTTTGGGGCCAGTGCCGGGTAAGGTTCTGTCAACCCAATGGGACCTGAACAAAGCTTTAGAGGAGAATCTGCCTGAAAGGCTAAACTCAGGGGCAAAAGCACCAGGCTTTTTTTTATTTTTTGTAACCAACTAATGTTCATGTTCTCTTAGCTGTTCTTTCCCCTTTCTTCAACTTGAGAGCTCTGAACTTTGACACCATGGTGAAATTGCCAAAATTGTCTCAATGTAATTGAGTGGTGGTCAACAGACTTCCTGCATAGGCTGTGAGAGCTTACACAGTAACTTTGAACTTGAACACGGAATATTTGTGTTTCCCACCAAAAGAGACTCCAAATGACGAAATTTTTCAATTTGAAAATAGTATTTTTTTTATGTGTTGGCTGGCTTCAAACTTTTTATGAGCTTAAAAATACTGCAGAAAATACGTAAGTGAATACCTGATTTCTAATTTGTAGTTGTTGGCTACAATATTTCTGAAAAACTGTATTCTGTGCACACCATTGTTATATCAAACTCTTGCTTTTTTTATGGAGAAAAATTATTCAACTATAACATTCACTACATGTTGATGTTTTTATCACTGTATAATAGATGTAGTACAGTAAATCTTATAGGAGATTTATGGGTCTGGGATGATTTGCTGTTTAATTTAGAATAAGAATGGTCAGAGATGTCGTACTCTGAGATTATCTTCAAAACACAGATAGCTCTCCAAAGATACTTTGCTAGGACACATGAATATGCAGACATGGTGATTTGTGTACCATTGAATTCCCTTGATAAAAAACAATAGGAAGAATAATAATTCTGGTCAGAGCTACATGCGTGATATTGTGTATTTTTATAGGTGACAGCACCCCTCCACATTCTATACAAAACATTTTAAACCCCATTTCATACAGACTTAAAAACATGAAAGTAAATTTGGATTTATGGGACTGGATTCATGTGTATGCAAAGTAATGTGTGTACTTACTTGGCAAGATTACTGATGCTGTTAAGATGTGGGAAGAATGCAGGTTCACAGATCAGCCCCACATTCTGGCATGCCTGTTTACAAGAAGTGCCCGTCTCTGCCTTCACAACCTGGAGCATGCTCAGTGGAGGCCAGCTCCCTGCACTGCTGCAGAAATCCTGAGGCCAGAATTAGAACAAGTTGAGAAGCAAGGAGAAGAAAATAGTCTTTTTCTAATTACAAATCTGATCTTTTATCCAACCCCCCAACTAACATTCCTCCAACCTGTTTTTCAATCAGCATGTTGACCCTCTGGAGCATCCCTTCACAGCTAAACTCATAGGGAAGGTAGGGCTCAATCTGAAATGTATATGCAAAAAGTACAATTGTAGATATAGATAAAAATTGCAGTTCTGCATTAATCAAGCTGAGCTTCCTCTGTATTTCCATTGTGCTTTTAAAGAAATAGGTAGATTTGAAATCCTGTTTAGAAGGTACTTACACTCTGATTGAGGATAGAAGTGAGAGCTCGCTCCACATCTGTAGAGTTGTGCATATCTACCATCCATACGTAGGGCTCTCCTATGGCCTCGGCATAAGGATGCTGGGATGTCACCTGCACCACAAACACACCAACAATGAAACTGAACATGATACAGTATACCTGCTACTTATTTATATCTCCATAAAAACATATTTTCTTTATTTGGCAAAAACAGTGAATTTATTTCACTGTTGGATCAACTAGCTCGTTACTTTTCTTCATTTCTTGTTGTTCATTTGATTGAGGTTGAAAAAGATTTCTGCACATGTAACAGTGTTTAATTTGTTTATCAAATCATGGTAAGTGCTTCAGCTCTGAATAGGACCCCTGACCTCTCTGATGTTGGGCTTGTCCTTGAAGAACTGTGAGTTCAGGCTACTCTGCGGGGGGTGTAACCTGGGGTTCAGGAAAGCACAGCCATTGGCTAAGGCCTCGAGTGGGGCGGGGCCTTCAAATGGGAAAGACAATCCAACAAAAACCTACAACAGACCACGGATAAAAAAAACTGTTAAAAATGTCCTAACACTGATAAGCACATATGAAGATGTTAGTGACCACATGCACTTCTTTGTTGTCGCCACATGGTGCCAGCCAACACCAGGACAATACATGAATCCAGCTCTGGTCCCACAGTCCAAACATTTTTTTAAATTTTCTCATAGATGTAAAATGTGGACATACATACATACTGTTTTATCACCTTCTTACTTTGTGATTTTTACTAATTTTATGAGAATTGCTTATAAACATGATTTTGAACTGAAGACATGTTTCAGTAGTCCTGAAAATGATACATTACTTCAGTTTGGGGTGTCAGCTGTAAAACGTGATTAAATACGACCGATTTTCACATCTGTGATTGATCCTGACAGTACTTTTTAGGCAGCACGTCCAAGTAAGTCTATTTAAATTTGTTGTTTATCTATTTGGATCACCAATATTTGTCACCAGTGCAACAGCTACTCTGCCTGTGGTTCTCAGGGGAAAAAAATACTATAGCAACTTCCTGTTAATATGCAAATCAAACAAGTAATAGTGCACACATATACATTTACATACTGTACATAATTACATACAATAGGTAATTAAATACAATAAAACAACATACAGCACTAATTTGTTATATAGTCAACAGTACTGCAGCATACACATTGTAATCAAATGCCCACTGACTACAAACACGACATAGCCCAATATGCTTTCCCATTTTATTCTTATCATAATAAACTATACAAATCTTTTATCAGTCAGGACAGCCTCAAATCTATCTATGACTCACAAAATCTATTAAAAAGTAATCTTATTCAGGGATTTTCTCATGAAGGAGGACAAATGATTTTACTGAATGGCCGCCCTGTACAAAACATTTCTCTTTAAATCAATAGTTCTACCTTATCAACTGTCACTTGTCTACTTTTGTAGCAGTGCTCATCCCCTTTAAAGGTTCTCCTTGAGAAAAGACAATTTGGCTCCGTTAGAAGATTAAAGGCTGGGACAGCCTCTCCGCCACCTTCAGCCAGGACAGACCAGCATCCGTTCCCTCATCCTTCTAAATAAAATCTTCAGGATCCCTTTTCAGATCCCTTTTCACTGCGCAATAGTCCAGATGTGTCAAAACCAAACATCGTACAACCTTATTTGGTGTTCTCGAAGATAGAAAAATAAAAAAAACTTTTAATAGTGAATATCGCTCTGCCTATTTTAGTTATGGTTTTGTCCACATTACCAGACAAAGACATTTCCTAACCAAGAGTTACATTCAAGAGTTTAGGTCCTGTATTTTTGTAATTTCTTTATTTTGTCACCTTCATCAAATGTGCAAGCCCAGTTTGTGGCATTGGTTTCAATTAAGGTCATAAGAAAAGAAAAAAATATTAGAGGGGAAAAAATGGTTCGTACATGTACACATGCAGCAGTGGGCTTTAAAGTGAGCAACTAAAGCCAAAGTCAACAAAACACAAGTGTAAATTTAAGGGACATATGTGGAACATGAGGGTTTGTGTGAACTGATTGACTGATTGATCCCTCACACACTCACCTTGCTCTGCCTCAATAGTGTCTGTACCTCAGTGCCTTTGACAATGCCATGGTTTTTCACATAGCTTGGAATCGGAGCACTCTTATCAACCGTCCCATGAATCTCCAAGTACTTGTGGATAACGTCCAGATAAGCCCCTTTACCCTGCAGTGTAACACCAGAGGAAGCAAAGGGTGACTTTCTGGAAAACCAGTGGACATGGCACAAATTACATCTCTCCCTTGACAAGCATGTATTTTATGGGCACATCTGAATAAAAAGGCAGAAACCAACAGACTACTAAACACCCAAAGGGTAAAACAAGGTGACAATGTTATTTTCAAGGCATATAGTAACAATCAAAATTCTGTTCCCAAAAAGTTTTTAAAAAGTGCCAGGTCATCATTTTCTCTTCATTTCAAAACTTGTCTTCCAGGTTTTGTACTTGGGAATTTTACAACTTTCTATTGTGAACATGATCCCTTCTTTTTCTCTCTACAGCCACCTCTACCTAGAACCTGTGTACTTCTTTAATATTTTCTCAAATCAATATTGGTATATAATATCCGTTGTTACCTCCCAAAACGTGGCACTCTTGCCATACACAAGAGCTTGGTTTTGTCTTCTGGTGGACTTGAGCCGCTCAGTTTCTTCAGAGCTCAGATGGTGCTGCACCACAAAGCCCAGGAATGTGTTGTCTGGTGTATGAGCTGCTCACAGAAAGAGAATACACATTAATTAAGATAGATACAAGACTTTGAAAGTGTATAAAAAATCTTGCAGTTATGATTTCATTACCAAGAGTTTCATTGATCAAAATCCAGTTGTTTCCATTTTTTAATTAAAATTTAAAAGTAGCCATGTCTGTGCCTCTCAGATCAAGCCACCTGTGTAAATTACAAGATTAGCTGTTGGAAAAGAAAGAGAAACGTACGAAACATGGTGTAGAACTGCATCGGGATCAGGTGGAGTCCACCAAATGAACTCTTAAGGTTGTGCTTTTGGGCCCAAACTGCATGATTGAAGTCTGGCTCAGTGCCAAAAGAGTCCAACACACGAATCATACACCTGATTGACAGACAGAGGTACACAGTCACACTCACAAACACAGTAACATACACATCATACATTTATTTTTGACTGCAAAATGCACACACTCACATGCTATAAAACTGAACTGAAGGTATGAAATATACTGTAAGCTCTCCCTAAGATGGTAAAACTCCAGCATGGTATCACTCTAGGAAAGTATATGGACAAAAGCAAAAAGCACATAGGCACCTGAATATTACAGCCTGTAAATGTTGAACATGTTATTCCAAAACTATAGACATTAATCTGCTGCTATAACAGCCTCCACTCTTCTGGTTTCAGGCTTCTTGGAACCTGGCTGCAAGGATTTCCTCCCATTCAGGCACAAGAGCGTTAGTGATGTCGGACACTGACGATGTAAGGAGGACGTGTTTGTTGTCATTTTAAAATGTTGTGTGCAGAAATCTAAACTCTTCCATTTCCCACTACTCGTATTTTTAAAATGTTCTATTATTTTCCATCTGTCCTCCCTCACATCCTCTGTCCTTTCTGTATTCCTTTTCCTTAAACCTGACAAGAACCTGCTTGATGACCTTTTCCTCTGTTCAGTCTTTTCTTACTCGTCATCTCCTCTCTTTTTTTTTGCCAGATATCTCATCATCTGCTTTGACATCCTTTATCTCACGACTATCTCCAAACCACTCCGCTTAAGGTCTCAGACACTGGCTTATTGTTATTCCTCTCTCTTAGGTGAGATCATGTAATTTATTATACCAGCAGACATTTCAGTTCATTTTAAGTAATTGCACCCAACATGTTTGCACTCAGATGCATTTAATCTCCTCTTTTCCTGAAAATCTCGACTGAATCACTATACTATCTATATTCTCTGTGCCAGCATAATAACCAATTGATGAGACTTGACTCTCTTCTCTGCTGGCCTTCTCTCTTGATGTCTTCTCCGCTGATTCAGATCCTTTTTTTCACTCTGCACTATTTTCTATCTGTTTAACTTTAAATTGCTCTCCTGAACTCATATTTACTCGTCTGTGGCAGTGGAACTGTGAGGAATTTTACCATGGCCTTGAGTTATTTTCAAAAGTACACAAAATGACCAAAATATTTGTGCATTGCTTCTTTTTTTGACATTTCTCACCATTCTTTCCCATTACGTACATGTGCCATTTGGAACATATTGTACAACCAGTAATTTAGGCAGAATTTAGGAAAATTATATATCTCAGCACTCTCGTGGTATTTTCAAACTAATAATGAATGGCCAAATGAAGGCATCATGATTATGCAAATTACTAATTCATTCTGGTGTAAAAAAAAAAAAAAAAGGGTGCCATGCAATGTTGTCAGCTTAATTAAATGGGACCTGCTACAATTGCTAAAACACCAGCAAATGACATTTAATCCCTTAAAGTATAATTATGAAGTCATCACTTTGAGTCATCAAATCTCTCACTAATGCTGTGTGTTTGAGCATGTGAATGTTGAAATGACCTAGGATAAACACATTACACACATGTGTGCACATACTCTCACACCCATATGAGTCACAAATACTTTAAAATAATGTCAGGACCAGGATCCTCATACTCACTTATATTTGATCCAAGATGTCTGTAGTACTTTCTGGATCTGTCTAAGGCCGATAATGTCGGTATAAATCAGGTCTGCCTCCACTTTTGAACGACTAGCTGGGCAGCCACCTGTCTTTATCCCTAGAAAACTAGAGAGAGACAAACACAACAATGGATACACAGAAATAGAATCAATTAAGGGGAAACTATGAAATGAGTGGAAATGTATGTAGGTGTACACATCAACCAGCATATTTATAACATCATTTTGTGTGCATACTCACTACTTGAGGTCAGGTATGGAGGCAGAAAGGTGAAGATGGTGACCCAGGATGTGAAGTGTGGAGATGAAGTCACTCCATTGGACTAGTTCCCCAAGGGCGCCCCCCGTGAAGGCAGCCTCTGCTATTTTAACAGACGATTCATCTGTCACCACACCGGGATGCACCAGGATCTAGAGAGGGGGGTAGAAGTCCCTGAACAAGGGACAACCTCACATGTTCTCTCTCTCCTTTGTTTCATACTTCTTTTTTTTTTTTTTCCAGAATAAACCAATAATATTCTTTTAATACTAATACCGTACCAAGACCATTACTTAATTGCTGGCAACAATAATGTCAAACCTGTTGGCTACCTGCTATTTTGGTCTATGCGTACTTGTTCTGGTAAAACTCTTTCCAATCTCTGATGCACTATTTTAGCAATTCTTTTCTGAGTTCCATAAAGAATTCGGCTACATGGATATGATTCACATTTATAAAGTTGTTTTCCTGGAGTAAGAACCTTGATTAAGGAGGGAGGGAGGGAGCTTGCTCCAAAAGCAATCCTCTAATAAGACATTAAAGCATGTGTCCATTCCATGTGCCTCATTATGAAACTGTTCATGTCGCACTGAAAAAAATAGCAGAAATAATACAGTAAGTGTAATGCACTTCACATTCTCTCTGCAGTAATCTGTGTTAAATCCATGAATACCATAGTAAGCTATAGAGTCAAAGATCATTAGCGTGCCCTTTTGAATGTGGTGTTTTTGCACTGCCCTTGAAAATGAAAGCATTGAGGTTTGTAGCTTTGAAGCCAGAAATCCGGCAAAAACCAATTCAACTTACTCTGTATCTGTATTGACCGTTTGTTAAACCCTGCCTCCGAACAGCGAATGTCCAGTCATAGTTTAGCAGCCATAACTAGGCAAGCTTTGTATTTCTCCACATGACGAAACAATTTGCACGGAGCTGTAGTAAGAGCAATAGAGTGTCGAGGGTTGTGTCTTTTTTATTGCCTACCCTAAATGGATTAAACTGTTTTTTTTCTCTGCTCTAACCTGAGATGCAAACGTTATCATGCCCAGCTAACTATCTACAGCAGTACCTAGCATTACTTCCAAAGGCAAGTGACATGTAATTATAGTTGATAACAATATTATCATGTGGGGTTACAGGTTACAAAATACCTGTTCAGGACTGGTTAAGGGCACAATGTTAGCAGCTCTGTCACACTCGTTATTTTGTTTAGGGAAATCTATCCAATAGGCAACTCCAGCCATACTTGTGTTACATAGTGTTACATTTGCCAAACTATTTTATTCCTCCTCCTCAAATTCTTTTCTCTTATAAAAGTGAAGCATACTGTTAGAAAATGCAAGCATGCATAAATTTAACCACTGTGTTACTTGTCCAAGTATGTTTTTGTATAGCAATTAACCATCCAAGAGTCATGTCATTACAAATATCTGCTATAATATTAGAGCTAACTAGCTCTACACTGCAATACGAGAAGAATGTTGCTCTTTTATCTCCATATCTTCTAAATGACGATCAGCTGGTGGGAATGCTGACTTTTTGCCTGGGACATCTTAGCTTTAGCTTTTGTCAAGTGTGTAGCCATTATGTGCATATTAAAGACACTCAAAAAAGGTTTTAGCTTTGGCATGAACTTACACTAGCCAGCTACAGCTGATAAAAACTGCAAGCAACAGTCATCATTTCAGCCGTCAAAATCAACAGTTGTGGGGTAGATATGAGAAGCCTGCTTTTGTTTACTTCTGTGTGAAATCAAAGACCTGTTGTTTTAAAAAAATGACTGCCAATTTCGAGTGGAAGTTATCATTTTAAATTGCACATGTGCCCTGAAAGAACAGAAAGCTTGACAGGCACAGCAACAGTAACTAAGGGGGGCGGGGGTCAACTGAACTGTCAATTATTCCAATCAAAACAATTACCTGCTTAGCTTTCCGCTCTGTGATGTTGTATTTGGCTGAAAGAGAGCGTCCAGCCTCGACCCAAATCTCCTCCATACTGCGAACTCTTTGGGTAATCCAACGGAACTGGACTCTTTTTTCCAGAGATGGATACAGACCTGTTAGACTTTCCCGTACCACAGCACGGTCAGATGCCGCCTGGAAAAATGAAGAAAACACAAGACTTGTTCTATATTATTTAGCCTATTATTTTGTGGATCTGTTTTGGACTTCCAAATCCCTTCAAAATACAATGACTTCTAACTGTTTAGCTGATAAATTCAATCTTTGCTCTTTCCAACTGAGCTGAAGAGAACCACAAATTATTGGCATAATTGACACAATTGGGAGTTGCAACATTGGCACTTTCCACTCCTTATCCTGATCAGCATTCAGTTTGAAAATTCAAAACAGGAATTTGCAAATCAAAATCTGTTGCTTTTTTGGACCATGAAGACCATTTACAGTACGGACATTCAAGTGACACCATAACCATTAACTACTGTAGAAGCTTAGCTCAATGGACAGAATGTAAGAACTAGAAGAATTCAGATGTGCAGTCTCAGGGTGAGTTCTATTACTATAAACAGAAAGAAACACTACTCTGGTAAAGCAGATCTGCAAAGATACCTTTTACACACCACACCTCAACACACACCACTCATACACACAAATAACATGCAGTCTTACATTCTTTGGCCCTTGCCTTTACCTCAGAGTTTTCCTCTACAGCTGTGGGGATCACTCGGCCTGGGAGCACAGGACACCAGGACTCTATCTTAACCCAACACAGAAAGAAAGAGGGGGCGGTTACACCAACACAAATACACAATTTATTGTATGAGGTCTTCAGTGTTACTGAGCGAGTGATATGAGAGCTTGAAACCACTTGGGTACCTCACTGAGGTAGATAAGGATGGAGCACAGAGACCCATTCACCCCATAATTGCTGTAGCAAGGGTCTCTCCTCCAACTGTCCTGCATCCACTGGAGAACAAACAGACCACACAGGGCCACAACAAAAAACAAGCACATAGTCACGATCAACACAATGCTTTACGTGCGCCGAGTGAAACACAAAACATAAGCTTCCGGAAGCAAGAACAAGTGAAATAATCCCTGAGGATCTAACACCTCTCCCCACATTGCTGTTGTATCTGCCATATTT
This sequence comes from Oplegnathus fasciatus, assembly GCA_003416845.1. Classification (NCBI taxonomy): domain Eukaryota; kingdom Metazoa; phylum Chordata; class Actinopteri; order Centrarchiformes; family Oplegnathidae; genus Oplegnathus; species Oplegnathus fasciatus. The sequence continues at coordinate 795,857 of NTHP01000125.1, read as the reverse complement.
TTACCTCTTTGCATTGCATCAAAATAAGTCGAGAAACTTTATACAGTATACTATATACAGAGTGATTGAATCAACAACCACTAAATGATAATGCTTAGGAATCTTTACTGGTTGCTATTACAGTGACAAAGAAATATGTTACCATCAATTTCCCCTGACAGTGTGGGTATCCATCCATGGGTGGCAGTGGGCAATTTTTATCCTCTTTGACTTGATCATCTAAGAAACACACAAACAACATCATTTCTGCTGCTTCAGAGATGCTTGCTCATTAAAATGTTCTGCAGAGAGCAATCTGAATATTCCTGTTTACTTTAGTACAAGCCCGTCCTTGTGTTTTAATTTAAAAAAAGTGCTGGATGGGATTTTTTTTATTTCCTGCTGAATAAAGTATGAATGTAATATATGAAAGTGTGAAATGACACCACTAATTAAAATGTAATAAAAATGCATTTGTTCATTACAAGTCTTGATTAACATTCAAGGCATGTTGAGGAAGGCGGCCTTCATGTTCAACTGTTTATGGGAGTTCTTTTACCTAGTTCCCACTGGAACCAATACACTGGGTAACATGTTCCTTCATTATGATGAACATGGGCACTGCAGTTTATTTTGATTCAATCCCACATACACAGTCTTGCTGCTGTAAACTAACTAGAGCACCAAATGTGTGTTAATCCACTGCTGAAAATAATCCCTCACATCAGCACCATTTACTTACTTATTTTTCGGTCACATTCATCACTTGTGTGCTGAATTGTAATTGCTTTATATACTCTATCATCATGGTGGAGTTTCTCACAGTGGGAACACAGTAAATATTCTGCTCTTAATTTGATCAAGAGTCATTTTTACCAGATTTGGCTTGTTGGACTTCCTTCTCTTCCTTCTGTGTCTGTAGCTTGATGAGTTCCTCTAAGTGAGCCACTTGTTGCTGCAGATAGTTCAGATGGTTCCGATCTGCACAATAACAACAAAGAACTCAAATACTTAGCTTTAGAGCGTTGGTCAATCCTTTCAGTATAACCAAATGAATGCACTAAGTGGATAGCTCCTGAAGCATATGCACTGTCATGCTTAGGCCTCCTGATACAACCAGTTTGACAACCTGTTTGACTGCATAGCTGCAGTGTCTGTCATGACAATAAGTATGTATCTGCAGCAATATAAGAAAGACGGGTTTGTGAATGTAAAGAGACATTCCATATACTAAAACAAAAACACACTTCTGGGCTTCTTGTTTTAAAATTTGGGATGTGGTCAATTTACAAGGAAATACATATTACCAAAAAGCTGGATTGACTCATAATTTAAAGATGACAACTTTTGATTCCCTTTTCTATTAATGACACTAAACACTATGATGTTAAAGTGGGGATTCAGAGCTTTAAGTCTTCAGTATTATTTTTGGGTCACATTTGATCGTCATGTTTTGAGATACAGACTAATGCATTGTTGTATTTGGACTTGTCATTGGACTTGTTCACAATGAGAAAAACCCTTATCCCTTATTATTTTTAGGGTAAGGTTTTTGTTCTATAATTTTTTCTTATCAACACAGGGCTTGTTGGCCCATCTGAATTCATCACTTGTGTGCTGAATTGTAATTGCTTTATACTATATATACTGTATCGTCGTGGTAGAGTTTCTCACTGTGGGAACACAGTTAAAATTCTGCTCTTAAATTGATCAAGAGTCATTTTTACCAATTTTGGCTTGTTGGACTTCCTTCTCTTCCTTCTGTGCCTGTAGCTTGAGGAGTTCCTCCAAGCGAGCCACTTGTTGCTGCAGTTGGAGTTTATCAGAACGCAGCTCCTTAATCATCTCATCCCGCATTTGTCTTTTCTCTTTCTCTGCCTCCATTTTAATCTGGAGTGCCCTTAATTCTCCTTTGTAGTCATTCAAAGGAGGCAGGCGAGAGGCTGAGAGAGAGAGTTTGGAGTGTTAATTTGACAAATTATTCCTCTGCTTTGAACATATTTTCAAGAGGCTTGCATCCGAAAAGAGCTGTTAAAGCAATTAGCCAAACTACGTATTACTCATAGGATATTCAGTTAGCAAACATTACCAGGAAATTCCTGTTTTATTTAGAGGTAGTGCTACTTCACTGAAAATGTATTTTAGATCAAATATTTATATTAATTGACAGCTGTGGCATAAGTGTTTATTTCTGTGGCAGAAAAAAAAACATCTTGTCTTGAGAGTTTGCTCACAGTTGTCAGAGGGTTCAACGATGTTCAGGAGATCATCCACAAAGATTATAATACTCCTCATTATATCTAGGAGAGAAAAGGGGGAGGTGAGAAAGGAGAGAGAGGACAGACAGAGTTGAGCAGGAAAGACATGATATTGCTTTAAAAAACAACACTTAAGGCTGCAAAAGACATGGTTGAAACATAATTTTCCACAAAAAGCAGAATGTTGTTCCCATCACCTCACTTAGCCACGGCATTTTACCCACTATCACCTTAATCTCACCCTCCATTTTACACCCCCTACCCCTTCTCGTAAATAGCTCCCATTTGAATGTTCTTTTTTGGGCTGCCACTACTGTAACTGAATCAGATGTCCCCAAAGCAACCTGTTTCCCTTCATTTATACAATATGTACCTCAAGAAGGTGGCTTAATCATTCTCTATTCGAATGAGCTCCTTTGGTGAATGGTGCTGACTTATCTAAATAAAGGTACTAGAACTGCCCAGGAAGAGGAACATGTACAGTATGTGGGAAGAGAAAGTGTGTGGCTCGCTGAGATTATTTTCTTACACCACAAGACAAGAAAGTTTTATGGGCTAGAAAAGTATCTATATTTCTATTGAATCCTCTTGCTGCTCCATCATGACCTCCCCCCCCCCTTTTTTTCCCTCCTGACTCCTCTCGTTATCTCCGTGCTCTTTTCTCACCCTCAGTCCTGCTTGTTTTGCCATGCCGCCTCAGTCCGTTGTGACAGGTCACACTGATGCCCTCCTGGTCAGCGTTGCTCTAAAACCAGTTTAGACAGACAAGACACAAAAAGCTGGTAACAAAAGACATTTTTGTTCATTCTGAATGTAAGAGGACGTGATGAGCAGTAGTGGCCTGAATTGAACTACTTGATTCATTGTTAGTCCATTATATCAGTGAGTTTCAGTGGCTGTATATTACACAGAGTAAAGAAAAGAGAGCTATTCATCTGTTGTACCACTCATGAGTAGCTTAGGATCAGGTAAGTGCTTCAGTACACTATATGTTGACAATGGGGCCATGTTAAGTGAATGAATGAATGAATGAAGATACAGACCAGGATGAAATATGACAAACTCAGACACCAGATGAAGCCAATGCCCAGTAGCACACACACGGTCATCCACAGGGTGTCTTTTCTCATGATTCAAAGAGCCTGATGAAATAGTGTTGGATGTTGGGTGGCATGGATGTCACGTTAGAGTAAACAAAACAAGGGAATTTTACATTAAGTGCGATGTTTCCTTAAAGTTATAATCTCAAAGATTTTCATTTTGTTGTCTTTCGCGGCAGCTATGGCGATAATCGGTAATTGCAGGTGTGTTTTTGGACCTCACTTCTCAAGTTTCATCGTCTGTAGTCATCGATCTTTTCTTTGTTTGTTCAGCCTTTAACCATTTACTTGTAACCCAAGCAGACACCAGAAAAAAACTGTACGCCGCTACACACACAGGTGAGTTAATTTAGCATAAAGCATCATTTATACAAATGCAATAACTGAGTTTGCTCTTTTGTTTGTCTCATTTTCTGGGTGCTTTTGCTCGGTGCCGTCCTTATTCATTGTAACACACTGACATTGTTTTTCCAAGTATCAGATAGCTCCAGTCTCCACAGTAACAACAAAGAAATCAAACACTTACCTTTAGAGTGTTGGCCAATCCTTTCAATATAACCAAATGAACAAACTAAGTGGTATTATTTTGTAATTTATATATATAATCCCATTTCCTTCAGAATGAAACACCTGCATATGGACTGTGCTCTGGCTGGATCTATCAGGCGCAAAGAATTGGCACACAGTATAGCTCCTGAAGCATATGCACTGTCATGCTTAGGCCTCCTGATGCAACCAAGGTTTGCCAACCTGTTTGACTGCATAGCTGCAGTGTCTGTCCTGACAATAAGCGTGTCTCTGTAGCATTGCAAGAAAGACCGGTTTGTGAGTGGAGGATTTCTGCAAAGAGACATTCCATATGCTAAAACAAAAAAACACACTTCTGGGCAACCAGCCCTCTGTTCCCCTTGTCAGTGTTTCTGTGTAGGGAAGGTCTTCATGCACTTTACTCAGGGTCCACTAGAGGCCACTCTTTAATGTTTGTGGCTGACATTGATGGTAATGGTGTAGAAGAAAGTGAAAAAGCTTCTCGTTTTAAAGTTTGGGATGTGGTCAATTTACATGGACATACATATTGTGAAAAGGCTGGATTGACTCATAATGTAAAGATGACAACTTTTGTTTCTCTGTTCTATTAATGACACTAAACACTATGATGTTAAAGTGGGGATTCAGAGCTTATAGCTTCACATAAAATGTATCATATTTCTTCCTTGGAAACTTTTTGTGTTTTTTAACACAACCTGTTGTTTTTCAATTGCTTGGTGTGTGAGGTTAAACTAAACACATGAAATACACATGTAATATGAGTTTTACAGCCAGTTATTTGGAATATACAGTTTTATATATCTCAGACAGAGCGCAGGATGGTATGTTATATATTTGGCTGTCAGGTTTTTCACGAGGATGGATTAATGACCCCACCTGACCTCACTCTGCACTGTAACTTTTACTACTATAGCTTCTCACTGTATGTCCATTTTCATCAAAGTGTTTCACTTGCATTTCCAACTGGCCAACTCCATTTTTCCAGTCTGTATTGCTGTCACCTGTCTGAGCAACAGCAACAGCAGTAAAGTTGTTCACTTCTTTTAGCATTTATCATACCAGCATGCAGCTTGTCATTCCATCTATCCACCCCGCTGCATTCCAGGAAAGAGGTGGTTTCTGTAACTAAATGTCAAAATGTAACTCATGCTTTAGACACCGCTGCTCTTTCCCAACAGCACCTGGAGGACTGTTGTTCACTCTGCTAACTGTGCTGGAGCTTTGAAACTGTTTGGATAAATTGAACTTGTTAAATGGCAAGTTACTGGAATTACGATATTTTTATTCATTAACTGCTTCTTCTAAACATAATGGTTTAAATTTAACTAACAGTGCAGAAAATATGCTCAGGGTTCAATAATAGCATGCTAAGCTAAAGGTTATTTCTATTAACCCCAGCTTGCTTTATCAAATTTTAGTCACTCCAGAATATTATGAAGGAAAATAAAAACATATCAAGTACCAACATGTGCAAATAGCATTTACAGAATCAGGCAGGACGAAACCTTGCAAATTAGATGACCTGATCCAGAAGCAGGTTTACTGAGTTATCTGGACAAATGTGTTGAGTAATACCCAGAACTCCCTCAAGTTTGGAACTTGGACACATGTAAAAAGATCTGTTCTGCTTTTTACTCAGAAAGTCATTTAGATAATTCAGTGAACCTGCCTCTTGGAGCAGGTCCTTAATATATACAGACAAAACATAAGGCAATAAAAACAACACGGACTAAAAATACAAAAGCCAGAACGCTCAGGTGTCTTAGAGAATTGGGAATAGTTATTCTCTCTGTAGAACCAATCACTGAGACAGACCGGCCTGTTTTCATGTTTCGATAACAAAAGTCACCGTCTTTTGTTGTGCTAAAAGGGTAAAAAGCATTTTAGGAAGCGTGGTGGTTGCAGGTGCCTGTGGTTCACACATAGCCTGATGTAAGAGCATTATTTTATCTCACAGCATACTGGATTACCATAAACAGTACTGTTGGTACAGGGCTTCAGTCATGCATATAACTATAATGAAAAGCCATTAAGGACTGAAAGGA